>CM053034.1:16161397-16418897 GCA_028564925.1 Lithobates sylvaticus
AATCTATCCCCTATTTTGTAGACGCTATAAAAACTTTTGCGCAAACCAATATACGCTTATTGCGATTTTTTTTTACCAAAAATATGTAGAAGAACATATATCGGCCTAAACTGGGGAAAAACTATTTTTTTTTTATATATTTTTGGGGAATATTTATTATAGCAAAAAGTAAAAAAGTTTTTTTTTTTTTTCAAAATTGACGCTCTTTTTTTGTTTATAGCGCAAAAAATAAAAACCGCAGAGGCGATCAAATACCACCAAAAGAAAGCTCTATTTTTGGGGAAAAAAGGATTACAATTTTGTTTGGGTGCAACGTCGCACCACCGCGCAATTGTCCGTTAAAGCGACGCAGTGCCATATCGCAAAAAGTGCTTTGATCAGTTTTGTTTTTTCCATTTTTTATTAAAAAAAAAATATTTTTATGTTTTTTGTTTAATACACTGTAACCAGAGCAATACAGTGGTACCGTAGTAACAACACTGGGAAAGTGATCAGGATATTCTTTTTTATTTCCACACTAGGATTGCCTATACCAGTGAATTTCCCTGGTATAAGCAACCATTTTTACTGAATGAAATGGAATTAATTCAGCGTTTATTATTGGCCTCTTCTATACCATGTAATCACTGTGACCAATCACGGAGCTCAACACAGTAGTACACAATGGATGGCATGAATGAAAGCCATCCATTGTGTACAATTGTCATGTAATCTGCTGTGATTGGTCACAGCAATTGCATGGTACCAGCAGCAGCCGGTACACTGAGCGATCGTCTGCTGTGTCCGGTGGATACAGTGGGTGACAGATCACATGGCAGCGCCACCCGTAGGGCGCATTCCGGGAAGGAAATCCACCGGGAACGGCTTGCGCACCACGTGGGCATCATTTAGGCTGGTAGGGAACTGGTTATAAATAAGATTGTTACTTTGGGGTTCTTCACCTCCCCCGATCTGTCCATTTTTTTTTTTCCCCCACACTGTTCTATCACATCACAACTTTTACAAACCGCAAAAGAATTTGGAGGTGAAACAAAGTGCAGCAAAATCAATAGGCAATTACTTAGACAATCGCTATAAGGCTGCTGTAAAAATGTTCATTACAGGAGCGACACTTGAAGTCCTGAGGTTTTTCATTATCTCTTTAGAACAAAAGTTGAAAGTGGCGATTCTGGGTTGCCATGGTAACTAGAGACCAACGACTTTAAAATCCCCAGAACTTTTTTTTTTTTTTTTTTAGCTGTCAAGGATTTGTTCACACATGGTGTGGTGACCATTAGACATGTGCAATTTGTTTAGTTACAAATTCGTTTTCCGTTCAAATTCGTTATATTCGTTCATTCGTTATCGTACGAATGGTTTTCTAAAAATTCTAACGAATAAGGAATTACGAAACTACGAAAGAATGAAAATCCGAAAAACGAAAACAGAAACAACGAAAATACCGAACAAAGATTCAAAAATAACGAAAATCAAAATGAACGAAAAAAATCGTACATTCGTAACTTTTTTTTTTTGTTTGTTGATTCGTAATTCTCCGTGTCTCTTACAATGGCGCTGCTTAACGTGCTTCGAATGGATTCGTAAATTCATTACTTTTTTTTTGTTAGTTGATAAACGTGGTTGGGTCGGAGGCTCTGTGTTTTGGGGAATTTTTGAGTTAAGTTCTGACTTGTGAGAGAGAAATTCTTTGTTTCTTAAACATGTAAATAGCATACACATTACATAAAATGATGAATTATGCTCCGAGTACGGACCTACGAAAACAATGTTACGAAAGTACGAATAAATCAATCTTACGAAAGTACGAATGTAACTAAATCTACGAAAATACGAATGCGTCTGAATACAAAATATAACGAAAATACAAAAATACGAATTTCGAATAAATGAAAATTAGACCAACGGAAAAACGAATCAACGAAAAAATAACTAACTCTTACGAAAATACGAACGAGTCCGAATACGAACACCGACGTCTTACGAAATTACGTATCGTTACGAATCAACGGAAACGAACAGAAACTAAACTAAATGAATTTTTCTATTGTGCACATGTCTAGTGACCATGCACCACACCGCTGTTCAGAAACAGGCATGAAGTGTCACTTTGTGCACTTCCAATAAAGTAAAAAAAAAAAAAAAAAAAAAAGTCTCCCGTCAAGTGATTGTAAAGGCTTATTTTCTTTTTTTTTTTTTAAACAAACATGTTATACTTGCCTCCTCTGTGCAGTTGGCTTTGCACAGAACAGTGCGGATCCTTATCTAATCGGGTCCCTCTTTGCAGCTCCTAGCCCCTCCCTCCTTTGAGTGCCCCTCAGTCAGCAGCTTGCTGCAGGGGGCACCCAAGCCGAGTCAGAGCTCCGTTTTCCCGCACATCACGGATCTGGTGGACAGATTACTGGGAGGGGCTGGGGAAGACCCGGCTATCATGGTGCACGTTGGCACCAATGACAAAGTCGGAGGCAGATGGAGTGTCCTAAAGAACAATTTGAGGCACTTAGGAGCTAAATTGAGGAAAAGGACCTCCAAGATAGTATTCTCTGGAATACTACCAGTACATCGAGCCACACCAGGAAGGCAGAGGGAGATTAGGGAAGTAAACAAGTGGCTGAGAGGCTGGTCTAGTAAGGAGGGGTTTGGGTTCCGGAAGAACTGGACCGACTTCCCAGTCACCAGTTCTATAGAAGGGACGGACTGCACCTGAATGAGGAAGGTGCAGATCTGCTGGAAGTAAAGATGGCCAAAAAGTTAGAGGGGCTTTTAAACTAGGCGACGGTGGGGGGGGGGGGGGGTCCAGAGGTAGAGATAGTCAGCACGGAACATATTCCAGGAGGGTAGTATTGGGGGCATCAGTGGTAGGTTGACTAAAGCACACAAACCCAAGACAAGTATAGTAACAAGTCCTATTTGCAATCTCGGAACACCCAATAAGAGGATAGTATGCAACCGGTCTAAACTACGTAGCCTGTTTACCAATGCCAGGAGCCTGGCGGACAAGATGGGAGAACTAGAGATACTGTTGTACGAGGAGGATTTCAATTTTGTGGGAATTTCAGAAAAACTTTGTTCAACAGCTCTCATGATTGACTGGCAACCATTCAAGTGCATTCCCTTTATCGCAGGGATAGCGCGGGTAACAAAGGGGGAGGGGTAGTCCTGTATATCAAGAATAATGTATAAGTGAATGCGAGAGATGACATCACTAAGGGAACTAGGGAGGAGGTGGAATACTTATGGGTAGAGCTCCAAAAGGGATGAAGCTAAGGGGAAAATAATACTGGGGGTATGCTATAAGCCCCCTAAACCTGAGGGAGGAGGGGAGAAGGACCTCCTATCACAAGTTGGATTAGCAGCAAGTATGGGAAGGGTCATCATAATGGGGGATTTTAATTATCCAGCCATAGACTGGGCGGAAGGAACCGTGCATTCGTCTAAGCCTCGCCAGTTTCTAAATGTCTTGCAGGACAATTTCATGGGTCAGATGGTAGACGCAGCAACTAGAAACAAAGACCTACTAGACCTACTGATTACCAACAATACAGACCTGATCACGGATGTGGAAATAAGGGGCAATTTAAGAAACAGCGATCACAGGTCAATTAGCTTCAGTATAAAATCACACAAATAGGAAACATAAGGGGAATACAAAGGAACTGAATTTCAAAGGAGCCAAGTTCCCTAAACTACGAATCTTGCTAGAAGATATAAATTGGGATAGAATCTTAGGAAAAAAAGAACAAGGAGGAGAGATGGGTTTGCTTTATAAGCATATTAAACAAGGGCATGAGCCAGTGCATCCCATTGGGAAAAAAAATTAAACAAAAATCCTGGATGCCTTAACTCCAATGTAAAAATGCATATAAAAGCAAAGGAGAAGGCCTTCAAAAAATACAAGGCTGAGGAATCATCATCAGCATTCAGACTTTACAAAGAATGCAACAAGAAATGTAAGGGTGCAATTAGGACGGCTAAGAAAGGCCTTTGTGCTGAGTGGGTGAAGGAAGTGAAGGCACATAAACATTGGCTGTCCAGTGACGCATATGTGTTGGGCAGTTGTAACGTGGTTAATCTTAAAAGGATAAGTTCACCTTTGGGAAGAACTTCCCCGTACTAGCTGTCAGTTTTTTTTTAAATTTGCACGGCCGTGCAGAGCTCCGTGTATGAATGAACTCTACAAGCCCCGACATCCTTTGCGGTTGTCAGCTTGTAATTCTCAATGATCGATTCTTCATCGACGGGATGTACGAGCGCAAAGATACACTGACAGGTCTGCAGGAAACCTGCATGGCACCAGTGATCTGCTTTACAGGCTCAAAAAAAAAAAAAAAAAAAAGTAAAAAAAAAAGTAATTTTAATATTATTATTAAATAAAATAAAAATTTTTTTTTACCTGCAAAATTGTGTATTTATTATTATTATTTTTTTTCGTGAACTTATACTTTAAAACAGGTGTCGTCATGAGACACCTGGGCAGACAGGCAGAATGACAGAGCCGGGTGGCCAGCATAAGAGAGCGATGGATGGGAAGATACAAGAAGAGAGCGGGCAAGCATAGATGACATCATCTCTCTCCGCACCCCGCATCACCGCTCTTCCACTCTCACAGCCGGTGTCCTGTCTGCCTCAGTGTCGGAGGTGCGGCAGGCAGCAGAGAGATGACATCATCTCTCACTGCCCGCCCCGCATCACCGCTCTCCTGCCTTCATTCAGAACCCACCACTGCACAGAGGCCTGCCTCTGTGCTAAATGGATAGGGTGCTGTCACCAATGCAGTGGTGGCAGGCAGCGTGGCAAGTGACATTCCGCATCTGGTGACAGATAGCGTGACAGGTTGCGTGGCAAGTGACATTTCGCATGGCAGGGGACGTGGAAAGTGAAATTCCACATCTGGTGGACAGGTAGCGTGGCAAGTGACACATTCAGGGCTCCCACCGATTCTGCATTATGGTGAGTTGAACTATTTAATTTATCACTACAATGTAATAATAGAAATAATGCTCTTCAATCATCCTGACACCATATAAAGAATGGTGCCGTGATGATTGAAGCGCCAACACAGCCATTGCCCGCGAAAAATCGTTAATACAACTCCCCCCACCCCCCCCCCCCCAGGAAACAATTTTCTTCCACGCAGCCGGTTCCGGTACCAAAAAGGTTGGGGACCACTGCTTAATACAGAAAAGTGATCTGTTTTTTTTGTTCCAGTTTTCTACGTTAGTAAAATAGCTTTGCTGCTTTGACCCTCTCCCAGAACTCCTTTGTATTACTGCCAATGAAGCAAATATAAAAATAAAAATATAAAGGTTACTGTGTATTCAAATTTCTACAGTCCCAACCAATTTCATGCATGACAAAGCAGACGCTACTTTTTAAAACATTCAGGTATTTTTTTTTCCCCCTTTTAAAATTCCAAACTAAAGCGCCTCAAGGCTGCCTGCAAAAATCACAATGAATTAACTGCAAAGTACAGAAATATTTAGCTATTAACTGAGAGCACAAAAATAGTCTACACCGACATGAGACCAACAATGGCAGAGGATTCTGAATATTAAAAGTGTGAACATAATTTGTCTCTTGAAAGATAAAAGCCAATACTTATGAATGATTGCCAGTGGTGGGGTGAGTGCACCAAGGATAAAAAATAAATAAATAAAAAATAAAATAAAAAAAAAAAAAGTGTCCAGATCCTAATCACTTTGAACCACTACGCACACAGGTACATTTTTTGATTTTTCACACGCATTGAAATCTGTTGAAAAATTACTTGGAACCCTCCAAACAATTCTATATTTTCTGAAAGCAGAGACCCTAAGAGAATAAAACGGTGGCAGTTGCAATTTTCTATGTCACGTTATATTTGTTCAACTGTTTATCAACTGTATATTTTCAGGAAAACAAAAATATACAAAAATGTAAGAAGAATTTTAGTGCCCACAAAACACATTACCTAATTTTTAGGAAAAAATAAGGAGAAAAAAAAAACTGTGTTGAGCAAATAGATACCAAATGTGTCAAGCCTCAAAAAAAAAAAAAAAAAAAAAATAAATATTATATATATTATATATATATATATATAAATATATATTATAATATATATATATATATATATATATATATATATCACACATGCCCATGAAATGGTGAACAATGCCAAAGTACCCAAAATTGTACACAGGCAAGGCTTTGAAAGCCTCAGAATATCATTTTAAACACTTTATTATTTTAACCACTTTAACCACATTTGTCATTCCAGGTTGTGGTCATATGATGTCCTCCCGGAATGGGCAAAGCTGGTACAAACATACCCAAAAAGACTTGCAGGGAAAGGCGGTTCTACAAAGTATTGACCCAGGGGGGCTGAATATAAAACGCACACCACATTTTTCACATATTTATTTGTAAAAATGTTTTTTTTTAATAATTTAGCATTTTCCTTCCACTTCACAATTATGGTGCCACTTTGTGTTGGTCTATCACATAAAATACATTTATGTTTTTTGGTTGCAACATGACAAAATGTGGAAAATGTGAAGGGGTATGAATACTTTTTCAAGGTACTGTTTACCATAGTTTGGGTAAATCTCCTACAGACTAAATAATATACACTGATGTGGGTTATTTTTTATCAAAGAAATTTAGCAGAATAAACTTTGGCCTAAATTTATGAAGAAAGATCATTTGCAGAATTTTTTTAACCACTTTCAGACCTGGACCAATTTGCAGCCAAAGGACCAGGCCCCTTTTTGCGATTCGGCACTGCGTCGCTTTAACTGACAATTGCGCAGTCCTGCGATGTGGCTTCCAAACAAAATTGACGTCCTTTTTTTCCCACAAATAGAGCTTTATTTTGGTGGTATTTGATCGCCCCTGCGTTTTTTATTTTTTGCGCTATAAACAAAAAAGCGCGAAAAAAAAAAAAAAAAACAAAAAATAAAAAAAACGCATTCTTTTTTATTTTTTGCTATAATAAATATCCCCCAAAAAATATAAAAAAAAAAGTTTTTTTCCTCAGTTTAGGCCGATGCGTGTTCTACATATTTTTGGTAAAAAAAAAAACGCAATAAGCGATTATTGATTGGTTTGCGCAGAAGTTATAACGTTTACAAGATAGGGGATAGTTTTATTGCATTTTTATTAATAATTTTTTTTTTTTATTAGTAATGGCGGCGATCAGTGATTTTTATTGTGACTGCGACATTATGGCGGATACATCGGACATTTTTGACACATTTTTGGGACCATTGTCATTTATACAGCAATCAATGCTATTTAAATGCATTGATTCCTGTATAAATGACAGTGGCAGTGAAGGGGTTAACCACTAGGGGCAGTGTAGGGGTTAAGTATGCCTAGAGGTGTGTTTCTTACTGTGGGGGGGGGCGTGGCTGTCAGCTAGTGAATGCTGATCTCTGCTCCAATCACAGGGAACAGGGAGCAGGGATCGGCGTCACTAGTTGCTAGGCAGAACGGGGAGATGCTGTTTATTACCGCATCTCCCCGCTCAGCCTTCCCGTGAGACGATCGCAGGGTGTCCCCGCGGCGATCGAGTCTGCGGGACCCGCGACCGGCCTCACGGGGGTCCCGACTAGACCCCAGTGAGGCACGGCGGCATCTTAACCACTTCAGCCCGGACCAATTTGCAGCTAAAGGACCAGGCCCCTTTTTGCAATTCGGCACTGCGTCGCTTTAACTAACAATTGCGCGGTCATGCGACGTGGCTCCAAAACAAAATTGGCGTCCTTTTTTTCCCACAAATAGAGCTTTCTTTTGGTGGTATTTGATCGCCCCTGCGGTTTTTATTTTTTGCGCTATAAACAAAAATAGAGCGACAATTTTGAAAAAAATTCAATATTTTTTACTTTTTGCTATAATAAATATCCCCAAAAAATATATAAAAAAACATTTTTTTTTCCTCAGTTTAGGCCGATACGTATTCTTCTACATATTTTTGGTAAAAAAAATCGCAAGTAGCGATTATTGATTAGTTTGCGCAAAAGTTATAGCGTTTACAAAATAGGGGATAGTTTTTATAGCATTTTTATTAATATTTTTTTTTTTATTAGTAATGGCGGCGATCAGCGATTTTTTATTGTGACTGCGACATTTTGGCGGACACATCGGACATTTTTGACACATTTTTGGGACATTTGTCATTTATACAGCAATCAGTGCTATTTAAATAGCACTGATTCCTATGTAAATGACAGTTGTAGTTAGGGGGTTAACCACTAGGGGGCGGGGAGGAGTCAGTGTGACGTGTTGTGTTTTTTTTACAGTAGGGGGGCGTGGCTGTACGTGTGACGTCATTGATCGGCGTTCCCGATGACAGGGAACCGCCGATCACTGACAGTCAGTGTAGGAAGCGCGGGGAGAGGTTTGTTTACATAGACCTCTCCCCGTTCTTCCGCTCCGTAACCCGATCGCGGGATACCAGCGGCGATCGGGTCCGCTGGTCCCGCGGCCGGGGTCACGGAGCTCCCGACCGGGTCGCGAGCGCGCCGCTAGCGGCGCGCGCGCGACCCACGGGCAGGCACATGCACGATCACGTACAGGTACGTGATTCTGCCTGCCCGAGCCATTCTGCTGACGTATATATGCAGTGGCCGGTCGGGAAGCGGTTAAAGGGGACGTATATATACGCCCTTATGCCTGTTCGTGCCATTCTGTCGACGTATATCGTCGTGCGCTGGTTCGGGAAGCGGTTAACAGAAACGGAAAAAAAAAACGCAGGTTTTTTATTTATTTTTTCAAATTTTTTGGTCCGTTTTTATTTATTTAGCAAAAAAAAAAAAAAAAAAAAACAGTGGTGATTAACCACTTCCCGACCGCCCCATGTAGATATACGTCGGCAGAATGGCACGTACAGGCAGAAGCACGTACCTGTACGTGCCATTCTTCAGGCGGTTGGGGGGTCCGATCGGACCCCCCTCCGCCGGCGGGGACGGTCGGGATGGCTTCAGAAGCGATGCGGGACGAGGTAACGGCCAGTCGTTTCTGGCCACCCCCTCCCGATCGCTGCTGGCCAATGAGATGCTTCCCCTTCCTTCCCCTTCCTGTGTAATTGTAAACACAGGCAAGGGGAAGTGATGTCACGCTCCTCGTGTCGGTCTTTCTGACCGGGACGCCGAGCGGAGAAGACATCAGGTTAGTGCACCAACACTACACTGACACCAGGCACACATAGGCACATATTTCACGCCCCTGTCACCCCCTGATCACCCCCAGATCACCCCCTGCCCCCCTGTCACAGTGTCACTGATTGCAGTGTTCATTTATTTACTGATCACTGCATTTAGTGTCAGTGTGACTGCAATAACTGTCAGGGCAGTTAGTTTTAGGCCCCTTTAGGTCCAAGGTAGCCCCCTACCCCCCCCCATAAAGGTTTAACCCCTTGATTGCCCCTAGGTAACCCTTTCACCCCCTTTTGCCAGTGTCACTAAGCGATCGTTTTTTTGATCGCTCTATTAGTGTCACTGGTGCCGCTAGGTAGCCAGTTTTTTTTTTTTAGGTAACCGCCAGGTTTATATAGGATTATAAATAGGTTTATAGGTCAGGTACCCCATATTACAACCTAAATAAAGGTTTTAACCCTTGATTGCCCCTAGAGTTAACTCTTTCACCAGTGATCACAGTATAAGTGTCACTGGTGACGCTGGTTAGCCAGTTAGTTATTTAGTTATTTAGGTTCCCCGTCAGGTTTTTATATAGTGTCAGGTACCCCCATATATTACCTAATAAAGGTTTTAACCCCCCTGATTGCCCCTAGTTAACCCTTTCACAGTGATCACCGTATAACTGTTACGGGTGACGCTGGTTAGTTAGCTTGTTTTTTTATACTGTCAGGGCACCCGCCATTTATTACCCAACTATCGGTTTAACCCCCTGATCGCCCGGCGGGTGATATCAATTAGGTTTTAGGGTCAAATAAGGTCTGCGTCGCCCCAGGTTAGTGCCAGTACCGCAAACACCCACGCACAAAGCATACACCTCCCTTAGTGGTACAGTATCTGAACAGATCAATATCTGATCTGATCAGATCTATACTAGCGTCCCAGCAGTTTAGGGTTCCAAAAAACGCATTGTTAGCGGGATCAGCCCAGATACCTGCTAGCACCTGCGTTTTCCCCCTCCGCCCAGCCCAGCCCAGCCCACCCAAGTGCAGTATCGATCGATCACTGTCACTTCCAAAACACTAAGCACACATAACTGCAGCGTTCGCAGAGTCAGGCCTGATCCCTGCGATCGCTAACAGTTTTTTTGGTAGCGTTTTGATTCATTCGCCAGCAGCCTAGGAGCTTTTTTTCCTGTGAATCTCACTAGTGTACTACTAAATTTAGAGCCCAAAATGGCAAATCGCAAGTACACTAGTGAACAGGCCTACTTGTTTCTGAGTATGTCAGATAGTGAAGAGGAGGTCACTCAGCTGTCAGAATCAGGCTCAGAATACGATCCAGTAGACGACAGCGGCTCCATGACAGATAGCTCTGGCGACGAAGGTGTGGTCCCTGCTAAGGTCAGGCGTACCCGATCCCGATCTTCTGATGTTGTTGAGGTGCAGGAACCGCAGGTCTCTCGTATGGAGCAGAGAAGTACTAGCGCCGCTATTCCTTCTGGTGAACTGCAAGCACCAGCGGCCTAGTACACCCTGGACGTAGTCAAACCAGCACTGCAGTAACACTTGGTGACGTGGCGAGTCCCATAAGTGCAGTTCAAGCTGGCGAGGTGGCAAGCACAAGTAGTGTCCCGCTGCCACCAAGAAGAAGACAAAGGCAGGTCCGTCGATCACATAGTGTCCTTCCTGCAGAATTCGCCAATCCTGATTGGGTGCCCACCACTTCTGCAGAACCCGTACTTCCCCCATTCACTGGCCAACCCGGTATTCAGGTGGAAACAGCTGATTTTAAGCCATCCGATTTTTATTCGCTGTTTTTCACGGAAGATCTCTATAGATCTATTGTGGACCAAAGTAATATATACGCTGGTCAATACATCGCCGCTAATCCCCAAGTGCCTTCCCTTGCCAGAGATTGGAAACCAATTACGGTTTCCGAATTTAAGACCTTTCTGGGCCTTTCCCTCAACATGGGCATACACAAATTCCCGACTCTGAGGTCTTATTGGTCCACCTCACCGCACCACCATATGCCCGTGTTCTCTGCCTCCATGTCCAGGGCACGGTACGAGATGATTTTGCGGTTCATGCACTTCAGTGACAATGAACTTTGTCGTCCTCGTGGAGACCCTGAATTTGATCGGCTCTACAAAATTCGGCCCCTCATAAACCACTTCAACCAATGTTTTGCAGCCTTGTTTACGCCCAATCAAGTTGTCTGCGTTGACGAGTCCCTGATTAAGTTTTCTGGCCGCTTGTCTTTCAAACAGTTCCTTCCAGCAAGCGTGCCAGATACGGGGTCAAGCTCTACAAGCTCTGTGACAGGGCAACAGGCTATACGTGGAGCTTTTCGGTTTATGAGGGAAAAGATAGTCACGTAGAGCCGGAGAACTGTCCAGATTACATAGGGAGCGCTGGCAAGATAGTGTGGAACTTGGTGTCACCCTTATTCGGAAAGGGGTACCACTTGTACGTGGACAATTATTACACGAGCGTGCCACTGTTTAGTCACTTGTTTGATCATCAGATTGGAGCATGTGGCACCGTGCGACCTAATCTTACTGTTATACTGTAATGTTACTTTGTTTTAATGTTAACCATTATTTGCTTAGCAGGTACGCCATTCAGTTGCAGCGTGGATTTATTTATCTTGACAGCAACAGCGTTTGCTCCCACGATACATAAAGCCGCGACTCCAATGCTGTAGGAGGTGATTTCACCACCACAGATAAAAAAAAGAGCATATATGCCGAAGCATGGGGGCAGCAGAGGGCGGAGGAGCGATTTTGCTCCTAATGCCACGTACATACGGTCGAAAAAAGTCCAACCATGTGTACGTGGCATAACTTTTTTTGCGGGAGGATGCCCCCATGCTTCGGCATATATAAATGGTGCATGTATGCCCATCATTAGAAGTGGGTGGATGAAGGGAGGTATTCTAATGGTGGGCATACCCACCGCGCCATTGGGAAATTGGGAAAGCATTTTATCACACCGATCTTGGTGTGGTCAGATGCTTTGAGGGCAGAGGAAAGATCTAGGGTCTAATAGACCCCAATTTTTTCAAAAAAAGAGTACCTGTCACTGCCTATTGCTATCATAGGGGATATTTACATTCCCTGCGATAACAATAAAAATGACAACTAAGAAAAAAAAAATGGAAGGAACAGTTTAAAAATAAAATAAAAAAGCTAAATAAAAAAGAAAAACTAAAAAAAAAAAAAAAAAAAAAAAGCACCCCTGCCCCCCCTTCTTTTGCGCAAAGGCGAACACAAGCGTTGGTCTGGCGTCATATGTAAACAGCAATTGCACCATGCATGTGAGGTATCACCGCGAAGGTCAGATCGAGGGCAGTAATTTTAGCAGTAGACCTCCTCCGTGAATCTAATGTGGTAACCTGTAAAGGCTTTTAAAGGCTTTTAAAAATGTATGTAGTTTGTCGCCACTGCGTGTTTGTGCGCAATTTTAAAGCATGTCGTGTTTGGTATCCATGTACTCGGCCTAAGATCATATTTTTTATTTCATCAAAAATTTGAGCAATATAGTGTGTTTAAGTGCATTAAAATAAAAAAAAGTGTATTTTTTCCACAAAAAATGCGTTTGAAAAATCGCTGCGCAAATACTGTGTGGAAAAAAAAAATGCAACACCCACCATTTTAATCTGTAGGGCCTTTGCTTTAACAATATATATAGTGTTTGGGGGTTCAACGTAATTTTCTTGCAAAAAAAAAAAATATGTTTTCATGTAAACAAAAAGTGTCAGAAAGGGCTTTATCTTCAAGTGGTTAGAAGAGTGGGTGACGTGTGACATAGGCTTCTAAATGTTGTGCATAAAATGCCAGGACAGTTCAAACCCCCCCCAAATGACCCCATTTTGGAAAGTAGACACCCCAAGCTATTTGCTGAGAGCTATGTTGAGCCCATTAAATATTTTTTTTTTTGGTCCCAAGAGATTGAATAATGACAAAAAAAAAAAAAATAATATTTTTTTTTTACAAAAACTTGTCACTAAATGATATATTGCTCAAACATGCCATGGGCATATGTGGAGATACACCCCAAAATACATTCTGTTGCTTCTCCTGAGTACGGGGGGATACCACATGTGTGGGACTTTTGGGAGCCTAGCCGCGTACGGGACCCCAAAATCCAAGCACCGCTTTCAGGCTTTCTAAGGGTGTAATTTTTTTATTTCACTCCTCACTGCCAATCACAGTTCGGAGGCCATGGAATGCCCAGATGGCACAAACCACCCCCAAATGACCCATTTTGGAAAGTAGACACCCCAAGCTATTTGCTGAGAGGTATGGTGAGTATTTTGCAGATCTCGCTTTTTGTCACAATGTTTTTGAAAATTGAAAAAAGAAAAAAAAAATTTTTTTTTCTTTACTTTCTTCATTTTCAAAAACACATGAGAGCTGTAAAATACTCACCATGCCTCTCAACAAATAGCTTGGGGTGTCTACTTTCCAAAATGGGGTCATTTGGGGGGGTTTTGTGCTATTTTGGCATTTTATGGCCTTCGAAACTGTGATAGGTAGTGAGGAGTGAAATCAAAAATTTGCACCCTTAGAAATCCTGAAGGCGGTGCTTGGGTTTCGGGGCCCCGTACGCGGCTAGGCTCCCAAAAAGTCCCACACATGTGGTATCCCCATACTCAGGAGAAGCAGCAAAATGTATTTTGGGGTGCAATTCCACATATAACCATGGCATGTGTGAGCAATATATCATTTAGTGACAACTTTTGAATAAATTTTTTTTATTTTTATTTTTTGTCTTTATTCAATCACTTGGGACTAAAAAAAAAAAATATTCAAACGGGCTTAACATGCCTCTCAGCAAATAGCTTGGGGTGTCTACTTTCCAAAATGGGGTCATTTGGGGGGGGTTTTGTGCCATCTTGGCATTTTATGGTCTTCAAACTGTGATAGGTAGTGAGGAGTGAAATCAAAAATTTATGCCCTTAGAAATCCTGAAAGCGGTGCTTGGTTTTCGGGGTCCCGTATGCGGATAGGCTCCCAAAAAGTCCCACACATGTGGTATCCCCGTACTCAGGAGAAGCAGCAGAATGTATTTTGGGGTGTAATTCCACATATGCCCATGGCATGTGTGGGCAATATATCATTTAGTGACAACTTTGGGCAAAAAAAAAAAGTTTGTAATATTCCCGCAACTTGTGGCAAAATATAAAATATTCCATGTACTCAACATGCCTCTCAGCAATAGCTTGGGGTGTCTACTTTCCAAAATGGGGTCATTTGGGGGGGTTTTGTGCAATTTTGGCATTTTATGGCCTTCGAAACTGTGATAGGTAGTGAGGAGTGAAATCAAAAATTTACACCCTTAGAAATGCTGAAGGTGGTGCTTGGGTTTCGGGGCCCCGTACGCGGCTAGGCCCCCAAAAAGTCCCACACATGTGGTATCCCCGTACTCAGGAGAAGTGGCAAAATGTATTTTGGGGTGCAATTCCACATATAACCATGGCATGTGTGAGCAATATATCATTTAGTGACAACTTTTTGAATACATTTTTTTTTTTTTTTTGTCTTTATTCAATCACTTGGGACTAAAAAAAAAAAATATTCAATGGGCTCAACATGCCTCTCAGCAAATAGCTTGGGTGTCTACTTTCCAAAATGGGGTCATTTGGGGGGGTTTTGTGCTATTTTGGCATTTTATGGCCTTCAAAACTGTGATAGGTAGTGAGGAGTGAAATCAAAAATTTGCACCCTTAGAAACCCTGAAGGCGTTGATTGGGTTTCGGGGCCCCGTGCGTGGCTAGGCTCCCAAAAAGTCCCACACATGTGGTATCCCCATACTCGGGAGAAGCAGCAAAATGTATTTTGGGGTGCATCTCCACATATAACCATGGCATGTGTGAGCAATATATCATTTAGTGACAACTTTATGAAAAAAAATTTTTTTTTTTTTTTTGTCTTTATTCAATCCCTTGGGACTAAAAAAAAAAATATTCAATGGGCTCAACATGCCTCTCAGCAAATAGCTTGGGGTGTCTACTTTCCAAAATGGGGTCATTTGGGGGGTTTTGTACTTCCCTGCCATTTTAGCACCTCAAGAAATGAGATAGGCAGTCATAAATTAAAAGAGGTGTAAATTCCAGAAAATGTACTCTAGTTTGTAGACGCTATAACTTTTGCGCAAACCAATAAATATACGCTTATTGGCATTTTTTTTACTAATGACATGTGGCTGAATACATTTTGGCCCAAATGTTTGACTAAAATTGAGTTTATTGGATTTTTCTTATAACAAAAAGTAGAAAAATATCTTTTTTTTTCAAAATTTGCGGTCTTTTTTCCGTTTATAGCGCAAAAAATAAAAATCACAGAGGCAATCAAATACCATCAAAAGAAAGCTCTATTTGTGGGAAGAAAAGGACGCAAATTTCGTTTGGTTACAACATTGCATGACCGCGCAATTACCAGTTAAAGCAGTGCAGTGCGAAATTGAAAAAAGACCTCTGGTCCTTTGGCTGCCAAATGGTCGGGGCTGAAGTGGTTAAAAAGGAAGTAAACCCCCCCCCCCCCAAAAAATATTTTTAAACTAATTGTATGATTCTTAACATACCCAATCATGCTATATGTTACAAATTGAAAAACGAGCGCTACAAGTACCTGTTTGAGGAGTTTGCATTTTCATTGTGTTGTGGGCATCGCCTGCGCCATTGGTACTGCTGATTTGTGAAGCCGATGCGGATGTCATTTCCGCCCTTACTTCGCTGCCCTGCCAAAATCTCGCGCATGCGCCGTAAAAAAGCCTCGATCTCGATTGCCGTTACAAGGGGGAGTATCAGAAGACGAGAATGATTTGTGCATCGCAAGACTTTATGCTGTTCAGGAGGAGAATGTCACACACAGCACCTTGTATACAAGCCGGAATTATACAAAATGGCATTATATACATGCCGATCTAGCAAGTCCATACTGCGCAATCGCGCATGACGTCATGCACTATGCAAACACGTTTATAATCAAAACTAACCAAGTAAGTGCACTTTCACATGTGTTATGTAGTTTCAGATAAGATAAAGTTGTATTATGCCCCATACACACGATCGGAAATTCCGACCACAAAATCCGTCGTATTTTTTCCGATGGATTTTGTCCGACACTGGTGTTGCATACACACGGTCGGACTAAGTTGTTGGAAAATCCGATCATTCTGAGTGTGGCGACGTTCGTTGCCTACGACGGGACTACGTAGAGGCTATTAGCCAATAGCTTTGGTCTCGTAATTTGATCTGAGCATGCGTGGCACTTTGTCCGTCGGAATTCTCTACACACGATCAGAAAAAATCCGATCGGATTTTGTTGTTGGAAAATTTGAGAGCAGGATCTCAAATTTTTTCCGACGGAAAAAGTCAGATGGAGCCCACACACGGGCGGATTTTCCGACAACATAATCCGATCGGACATTTTCCATCTAAATTTCCGACCGTGTGTACGGGGCATTAGAGGGTTTACAACCACTTTAAAAACACCACCAAAAGAAAGCTCTATTTGTGTGAGCAAAAGGATAAAAATTTTGTTTGGATACAGTGTTGCATGATCACGCAATTGTCATTCAAAGTGTGAGAGCTAAAAGCTGAAAATTGGTCTGGGCAGGAAGGGGGTGAAAGTGCCCTGTAGGCGAGTAGTTATTATGGAATGCACGTCTCTGGCTACAGAACATCATTTTTTATCAAGTCGTTATGGGTAAAAGTTCTCGTTTTAACTGACTTATACCCTAAAATTATGGCTCTTGCTAAACCTTATGTGTACCGCAATTGTTGGTTACATAAATGTGCGCACGCTGCTTGCGGTTCCATTTTCCGCTGTGCGTGAGACGACAGGGGAACCGCCACTGCTGACTTCTCCTGTAAATGTGTGTTGCCTAATATGTGGTGCGATGAGGAGAGCCAGAAGGCAGTGTGTGTGTATAAAGATTATATATATAAAAAATTTAACTTCAAAATTTGTACTGTATTGTTAATAAAATATAAAAAAAAAAATATATAAAAATTATAATTTTTTTTTTATTATATTTTATTGATAACAATACAGTACATATTATTAGTACAAATTTTGAAGTTATACAAGATAGACATAGACATATATATATGTGAAAGGCTTCTCAAACATCATATATAGATGAACATATATTATTTGCTATTTTCTTTATAATTCTTAATATAATAGATATTATTCATATGATTTTAATCAACATTATATATATATATATATATATATATATATATATATATATATATATATATATATATATATATTTTTTTTTTTTTAACAGAGACCCTAGAGAATAAGATGATGATTGTTGCAATATTTTATGTCGTGCTATATTAGTACAGCAGTCTTTCAAATGCAATGACAAAATGAGTGTAGAAAAAAAAAAAAAAAAAAAGGGAAAACATTTTTAAAAGCGCCCCCCATCCCTTTGTGCTCATGCGCAGAAGTGAACGCATACGCAAGCCACGCGCGCATATGTAAATGGTGTCTGTACTACACGTGAGGTATCGCCGCGAACAACAGAGCGACAGCAATGAGTCTAGCGCTAGACCTCCTCTAACTCTAAACTGGTAACCTGTAAGAAAATGTAAAGTGTCGCCGATGGAGATTTTTTTATGTATTGTAATTTGTCGCCATTCCACGAGCCTGTGCAATTTGAAAAGCATGACATGTTGGGTATCGATTTACTCGGCGTAACATCATCTTTTAAAATTTTTTCCTAAAAAAATTGGATATATATTTTTTGTTATTTTTTATGCATTAAAATTCATTAAAGTGTACCTTATAAAAAAAAAAAAGTTATTGAAAAAAAACGCTGCGCAAATACCGTTTGACATAAAAAATTGCAACGACCGCCATTTTATTCTCTGATTTTATATATATATATATATATATATATAGATCTAGATCTAGAGAGAGAGATAGAGAGATAAATAATATTATTATTATTATTATTATTATTATTATTATTATTATTAATAATAATAATAATAATAATAATAAATTAGGTGGACACCACATCTCCCAGTCCCAGTCTGCAACTGTTGTCTATGGCGGCCGTTTTAGGTGATCCTGTGCTCCAGCAGAGGTCCACCCAAACCGAGGATAGCCTGCTTGGCACCACTGCAGAGGTGCCGCTGCCTCTTATACACACTCCCCCACCCCTACAGAGCCTGTCCCACCTCCAGTTTGAGAATCCCTGCTATATCAGTGCTATCCTTTTTTTTTTGTTTGCTCTTTAGCTGGAGTTCAGCTATAAATTATTAAAACCAGCCAGTCAGGCAAATAGTAGTCCAAGAAGCTTACAGCAACAGCAATTATTTGCATAACCTGTAGCAGAAGATTCCTTTACTTCCATTCCTATGCGATGGTCAGGTGACAAGGTGCGGTTAAACTGTCAGATTCTTTCCCAACTATGCTTATAGATCAGCCTGAATGATTATCCACCTACCATCAAATCAGTTTTAAACAAAAGCTTGTTCTCCCGTCTAGGATCTGAAAATCATTGCAATCTTAATAACGAATTGCAATCAAAACAGGAGACAACAATCCCCTAAGGCGCCCTCTTCCCCTACTTATAACATCCATCAGCAGATCAAAGACAAGTGCTTGATGTATTGCAGGTACCGGTGCCTAATAGAAGGTTCCAACTCACACACCGGCCAGGGACAAAATCATCATGATGAGGAAAGATTTCTACTGAGCATGTCAATGAAAAAATTACTTTTGGTACATTTTATTGCAGTTTTCTATTGTATCTAAATATATTTTTAACCACTTTAAGACCAGACCTTTTCTCACACTTTTTTTTTTTTTTACATGTAAAAATCTATTTTTTGCTAGAACATTACTTTTTAAGCAGAGGCCTGAGAGAATAAAATGGTGGGTGTTGCCGTTTTTTTTTTTCTTTTTTATAGTACGTGGTATTTGCACAATTTTTGTGGGAAAAATACACTTTTTTGAATTGTAATGCACAAAAACACAATACAATACCAATACAATGTTTGATATAATACAAAAAAGGTGTCACGAGTAAATGAAAACCAAACATGTCACTCTTTGCTTTTGCACATCCATAGGTGACGCTTTAAAAGCCATAACCGGTTACCACCTTAGATTTTCACAGAAGGTCTAGTGCTAGAATTAGTGCCCATGATCGGACGTTAGCAGGGATGCCTTACATTTGTGGGAAGATCGCTGTTTACATATGCGTGCGTGCGTGAGTGAGTGCAGGTGGATGAGGGCACTTTAAATTTTTTTTTTATCATTCTATACATTTTTTTTTTTAGTCTCCCTAATTGGTTTTTTTAGCACTGTTATCCTAGGAAAAAATAAATAAAATAAAATTATTAATATTATATATATATATATATATATATATATATATATATATATATATATATATATATATATATATATATATATATATATATATACACACACACACACACACAAAATAATATAATAATAATAATAAAATATCCTCGTGATCTCAATAGGCAGTGACAAGTACTCTTTAGTGAGTCATGTGGAGTCCATTAGACCCCAGATCTCTCCTCTGCCCTTAAAAGCTCATACCAAGATCTGCATTTTTTTTCAAAACACTTTTAAAGCTTTGTTTACAACCGGAAGGGATGAAAAGCTCATTGCTTCTGGTTTCTTAGACCACATAGATGATTGGAGCCATTGTAGTCTCTGATGAGCTCTATGGCCAGCTAAACTCGGGTCTCCCGGAGGGACAGGTCTGGGGCCAGGGTCAGGGAGGTGGGGCCTCCATTGATCCGACTTGTTTTTCTAGCACATCCCACAGATGTTTGATTGGATTGAGGTCTGGAGAGTTTGGAGGGCAAGCAAAAAACCTCAAAAACTTGTTGTTTTTCTCAAACTGTTCTTGAACCGTTCTAGCAGTGTGGCAGGACACGTTATCGCATGAATGGCAGGACTCCAGGTTTTCAAGCAGAACCATGCCCAAAAGCACAACACTGCCTCCACCGGTTTACCTTTTTCCTATACTGCATCCTGGTGCTGTCTCAGGTATGATCTTAACCTATGCTTACATTGGTCCAAGCTGCATCAATGTAAGAATGCAGATCTCGTATCTGAGAGGACACTGAGAAAGCAGGCAATCGCTGTAGTAGTCAGCGATCCCGATGACGTCGTGCTGACGAAACGCATAGGGGAAAGCTTCCAGTGTCATTACGTCACTTCCTGTTTGAAGCCGTGGAGCCCATATCGTCCTGGACTTCCTGATTTTAAATGCTTTTTGAACATTGAAAGATTGGGAGTAGGTTTCCAACTGCATAAACTAAATAAAAAGGATATTATGCTTTGGGATGCAATCTTTTCTCTGCATGTGGAGACAGGGGTTTTAAAAAAGGGAAAGGAGAGGAGCGTTACATAGAGGCGTGGATCTGGGATCTGCTACACAGTGGCATAAAATTTGAATGTGAGACACCCCCTTGAGGGGAGAGCTTTTTGGTGAGTGCGGCAGCACGGGGGGGGGGGGGGGGGGGGCCGGGGGGGGGGGGGGGGCCCCCCCCCACAAAAAGAAGCCCAGGCATGAATTTATGATAAAATTGAAGAGCACCTGTCACCTGATTCACTGAATATTTAAATAAGGAATATCTGTGTACATATCAAGAATTGATAATTTGTCTGCATATATCAAAGATTGATCAACTGATTAACAAAAAGAGAACCAGTCACTTTATTTATAATTGTTTTCCACTTTTTTTGCACGTTTTAAGGTCCATTTATATTTGCTTTGTAATTTTATTTTTTTTCATCTTTATTATTTATACATTTTGAGAAATATGTGCACTTGATATATGCCCCAAGAATAACGATTACAAATATAAAGAAGGCCCAATTAACTGCATACATACTAGGGACCAACAAATATTTCACATATTAAAAGGACACGTTCACTTATAGCAACAGAATAGCGCCACGCCTACTACCCCAATCAATCCAATCGGCGCCCGATAGCTGCAATCTCCCAGGTCCTGTGCCGAGCAGCCTTTCCTCTGCATACTAGCCCATACGGTCACTTGCTTGGGACCGCTGCCATTCCCAGAACTTTTTTTTTACCAGTGATTACAAATCCATTCTCTGATTGAACGATGTGGAGATGGTGGCATCTCTGCCACCCTCACCATCTCATCTAGAAAACCTCTTCTAGTCACTAAAAAAAATAAAAATAAAATACAAGGTGCCCTGTAAATTATTGCAGGCTGTCTGAGGGCCTAACCAGAAGCAGGAGAAGCAGCGTAGGGTTGGGACTGTGGGGCTTGTAGTCCAACCAGAAGTAATGGTTCCGCTGGCCGGGGAACCAGTTGTGGTCGGAGGTAGAGGGGAAGCCGACGCCACTAAGGGACCATCCACCTTACTACCGGAGACCACTGTTAGTAAGCTGAGGCCAGTACCAGAGCAAACTTCTCGCCAACCGGGGGACGGTGAAGAAGTGAAAAAATATCAGCAAGTGCCAAGTCAGGGGGACAGCAGAGGTGACGCTTTTTAAAAAGTTACAGCAGATTTTAAGATTTCCTTTTAGAAATAACATTTTAAGCATATGAATAAAATCAGACTTTTAGGACATCTCCGTTGGATGCCTAAAGCCTAAAGGAAGGCAACTTAGTTCCATGTCTGCAGGTAGCCCACGCTTCTCTGAATATCCTTTGTCATGTATTAAATTTTGTTTTGTAAAGCAAAGATTGTGTATCGTTACTAAAGGACAAGTACAAAATATTAGTTTAACCCCTTTCTGTGCAGCCTTGGCATTCCTTTAACCCTTTCGCTGCCAGGTCCGAGTGTAGTACGGACCTGGCAGCTGGAGGTTTTACACACACTTCTGGTGGCTGCAGCCACCAGGAGTGTGCACATATCTGACGAGTCAGCTTATGGTGGTCAGATGAAAGTATTCCCGCGCCTTTGCATTCCTTAGATTACTTCCGGAACCACCACCAAATAATGGGTGCCCCCCGCCATGTATTTCGGGCTCCACCTGCACATCTGGGGGCCCGGGAACCCGCCATGGTGGGTGCCGCCAGATAGAAGTCGGTCCACAAGGTTTAGGAGTGTGCACTGCTGGGCACTGATAGGCGGCACCGATGGCTGGCACTGATAGATTTAACTGATGGGCATCACTGTTGGCACTAGCACTTGCAGGCATTTTACTTTGGCACTGATTGGCAGCTGCCTGGGCACCGATTGGCATTTCCCTGGTGGGCTAGGGTGGCATACCTGGTGGTCCAGTGTGGTGGCCATCCCTGGTGGTCCTGGGCGGGCATCCGAGGGGGGCTGCGCTGATAATCAGCACAGACCCCCCCCCCCGTCAGGAGAGCAGCCAATCGGCTCTCCCCTACTCGCGTCTGTCAGACGCGAGTGAGGAAAAGCCGCTCAACGGCTCTTCCTGTGTACATCGTGATCAGCCGTGATTGGACACGGCTGATCACGTGGTAAAGAGTCTCGGTCAGAGACTCTTTCCTTAGATCGTAGTTGCGATGTGTCAGGCTGACAAGCCGCAACAACGATCACCGCGATGCGCTCCCCCGGGGGAGTGCAGCGGCTTGATATCCTGAAAGACGTCATATGACCTCCGGTCAGGATATCGCAACCACTTTGGCGCTGTCATTTTGTTATATGGCGGGCGGCAAGTGGTTAAAAGCTCAAAAAAAAAAAAAAAAAACTTTCATACAAGTAGATCACAATCCATTTACTCACCACTTTGGAATTCTCCTTGTAACGGAAAGCGAGCTGATAGGCTGCAAACACTAAAGGGGGAAGCGTGTAGCGAATGCGCTGGTTCCCGCCAGCACCAAAGTGCTTCCGAGCAGTATTCAGGATCTAAAAAGAAAACAGACATACGAATATTAACAAAAAAGTCGGAATAATGAGACAGCCAGCAAATGCAGCAAGTCGTGACAATTTAGTAATTTGCTGTATTGTGGAATGGAGCTGAGACTGTTCTAGACAAAAACAACGGAAAACAAAAGCTAAAATTACAAATTTAATGAAGCTATGGGGGGGGGGGAGATATGCCTGTTCTATACACAGTGGGCACATCTGTATTTTACCAGTGTAAGTGTGCCATCTACTAGAGCCAGATTGCAGCTGTTTCTTCTGGGCAGAGAATGAAAGCTGTGATTAGTTGCGCTTGGCTTCAGTCCCATTTCTTTTCTTTGGCTCCAGGCAGGAACGTAATGCAAGATTAACCACTTGCTTATTGGGCACCTAAACCCCCCCCCTCCTGCCCAGACCAATTTTCAGCTTTTAGCGCTGTCACTCTTTGAATGGCAATAGCGCGGTCCTAAAACACTGTAACCAAATAAAATTAGTATAATTTTTTCTCATCTCAATTGTCATTCAATTTTAGTCTCATCTGACCACCTTACACGCACCTTGAATATTCTGAGGCCACATGGAAAAACTGTGTTATGGTCAGATGAGACTAAAATTGAATTGAAGAAACCAAGAAAAACATGTTGAAAATTTTCTGGTCTTTTTGCGTTTATTTAAACAAAATAAAAAAAAAACGGTGGTGACAAAATACCACCAAAAGAAAGCTCTATTTGTGTGAAAAAGAGATAAAAATGTCATATGGGTACAGTGTTGCATGAGCACGCAATTGTTGTTCAAACTGCAACAGCGCTGAAAGCTGAAAATTGGCCTGGGCAGGAAGGGGGTGAAAGCGCCCGGTATTGAAGTGGTTAATGCACCTTTTATACCTGTTCAGCTTGCAAATTTTTTAATTGAAAACGTGTGCTTACTGGTAATAAACCCCAGTTCTTTTTCAAAAAAGAACACCGATCTCCTGAATAAAAAAAAAAATAAAAAAAAAAAATAAAAAAAAACAAAAAATAAAAAAAAAAGGTACAAACTACAAGTTTTACTTGCTTGTAAACAGGGCGTGGCTAAAACGGGGTTGCAAAGACACATCAACATTTAGAAAATTACTTATTTCAAGATGCTGCCACGAGGATTTACTGCAGAGTAGAGCTGCAACTAACGATTATTTTTATAATCGATTAGTTGGTCGATTATTGTTTCGAATAATCGGTTAATAATCTTAAAAAAATAAAAAGAAGTGTGGTGTATAATTTAGTTATTATGTAAAGTTTAAAAAAAAAAAAAAGGCAATTTATTCTTAAATATCTCTATGCAGTGGTAAATATAAATAACCAACTATATGGTTAGGGAGCAAAATATTTAATCCACTCTGAGAATAACAGACAGAAGAGATACTTTTTTTAGCCAATTAGATGTTGGGCAGATTAAAAAACACAAATTGCTGCAAAAACGCATTACATGCTTTTCTGCAGCTTCTCCATTGAAGTATATTGAACCAAAAAAGCACAGTTTTGCTTAAAAAAAAAAAAAAAAAAAGTCCTTGACCCTTTCCAAACAGGAGTGGCTGAAAAAAGCGTAGGTGTGAACGTGTCCCATAGGAAACCATGTAAATGAACTGTAGTGCGTTTCTGCAAAAAGCATCAAAAAAACACAGATGTGAACCAGGCCCGAGACGTTTAGTAACATAATGGGGGTTGAAAAAAAACAAAAAATGATCCCTTTATAGTACAAAAAAAAATAAAAAAAGCAGATAATCACTACTGTATGGGTTCATTTTGTTACTGTAGAACTGTGAAAGTAATTTACAGTAGTGATTATTTGCTCTTTTTGTACTATAAAGGGCTCATTTTAGTTTTTTTTTAACCCCGTTATGTTACTGGCCGATTAATCGATTATGAAAATAGTAATCGATTAAATTAATAATCGATTAATCGATTAGTTGTTTCAGCCCTACTGCAAAGAAAACTATTTTTTTTTGGCAAAAGCGAGGCCTAATTGGACAGGTCTAAAATAGACGCAGCTCCTGGGAATGCCAATTATAGCCGAAGATTGAGAAAACGCGTAGGCTGTCCTCACTGGGAGGTTATAGAGAAACGTCTTAAAAACCCAGCGAATGGCATTGATATGGTAAATTAGATCAGAATGCAGAACAAGGCAACCCCCCCCCCCCCCCCCCCCCCCCCCGTTTTCATGTTTTGGGAGTGCTAAAAAAAAAAAAAAAGAATTCACGTGGGGCAATAATAATGTCATATATGGCACGCCTTTGTAAGAGCACACCAAATTGCTACCCAAGTAATATGTAATTTTCTGTATGAAAAATGTGCAACTGCTGAGAAGTTAACACGAGAACAAAAAAATGCGTATGCAGAATGCAGACTGGATCTGAAATTAAAGAGAGAGAAAGGAGCAGGGCCACTCCTGTGCAGCAAGTCGGTTGAAATTCAAATTTTTCTAAGCCTAATATCAACTCACATTTGAGTAGAATAAACATGCATGGTATAAGTTTGGCCAGGGCTCCTGTGCTCCAGCTGGGCAGCGGTGGTGATCAGCAGTTCCCGGCGGCTCCTGTGGTTCGTGAGGCTCCAAGGCTGAAAACAGTCACACAGCAGGCGCGTCAGAAATGTTGGACGGGAGGCGTGGTCGAGCTTGCGTTCGGAGCTTGTGTACTCCTTCGTCAGGCTTATCTTCAGGAGATGACTGATGAAAGAGCATGCATACTCCGAACTGCATGCGCCCGCTGTGTGACTGTCTTCAGCCTCGGGAACTGCTGACCACCACCGCTGCCCAGCTGGACCACAGGAGCCCTAGGAAAAATATTATACCATGCATGTTTATTCTACTCAAATGTGAGTTGATCCTACGCTTATTACAATTTGAATTTTAACCGACTTGCTGCACTCGGAGTGGCGCCGCTCCGTTCTCTCGTCTATGTTTACAGAGTGGCTTCTGCTCTCCACAGCTGGCTGCTGACACCGACACAGAGCAGAACCTCTAAAACACAAGTCTGGTCCCAGCAGTTTATGAACTTTGCCTATTGTGGTGGCGAGTGTGTGTGTGTGTGTATGTGTATATATATATATATATATATATATTATATAATAAAATCTGAAAAGCGATCTGATGGCCTATCATTTCTTGAGGCTCGAAAATGCCAGGATAGTACTAATACCCCCAAATTAGGTATTTAGGAAGAGGCATGGTGCAATTTAAAGTTGTAATTTTTTGTCACTTTTTCTGGAAAACTAAGTGACCGTATGTAGAAAAAAAAAAAAAACACTTTTTTCTTTTTACATGACTCATTTGCATAAATTATTGCAAGCGGTAAATAGGAGTGGGAGGGATAGTGCCCCATCATTGGTGTCAGTGGATTAGTACATCCAAGTGTCTCGGATCAAAATTGAGTCAGGCTGGGTGCTGCTTAGTCATTCAAAAAGGGAGCTATCAATTCTATGAATGAAAACAAGGCTTCCTCCGAAAATTTAAAAAAAAATATATATTTTTGGAACCAACTTGACTATTTAAAAGTACACACAAAATTGGAGATCGGCTATAAAACGATAAAATAATATAAAACAATTTTTTGGGACCAACTTGACTATTTAACCGCTTGCCGGAAGATTAACATACCTGTATGTTGCCCTTTAAGAAGCGGTTTGCGGGCGCCCGCCGCTACCTCCGTTAGTGTGATTGCAGGTCCCGCGGGGATACCCGCGATCATCTCACGGAGAGGAAGAACGGAGAAATGCTGATGTAAACAAGCTTTTCCCCGTTTTGTCTAGTGACACCGATCATAGCTCCCTGTAATCAGGAGCGGCGATTAGTGTCGCGTCACACACAGCCCACCCCCCCCCCACCCCACAGTTAGAATCACTCCCTAGGACACACTTAACCCCTACAACGCAGCCTAGTGGTTAACCCCTTCACTGCCAGTCACATTTACACAGTAATCAATGCATTTTTAAGTGCACTGATCGCTGTATAAATGTGAATGGTCTCAAAATCACGCCAAAAGGTCTGGGGCTTAAGTGGTTAAAGTTCACAAAAAAATTAAGAAGGAAGAAAGAAGAAAAAGGAAGAAAGAAAGAAGAAAAAGGAAGAAAGAAAGAAGAAAAAGGAAGAAAGAAAGAAGAAAAAAGGAAGAAAGAAGAAAAAAAGAAGGAAAGAAGAAAAAAAGAAAGAAAGAAGAAAAAAGGAAGAAAAAGAAAAAGAAAGGAAAGAAGAAAAAAGGAAGAAAAAGAAAAAGAAGGAAAGAAGAAAAAAGGAAGAAAAAGAAAAAGAAGGAAAGAAAAAAAAAGGAAGAAAAAGAAGGAAAAGAAGAAAAAGAAGGAAAGAAGAAAGAGAAAGAAAGAAAGAAAGAAAAGAAAGAAAGAAAGAAGAAAAGAAGAAAAGAAGAAAGAAGAAAAGAAGAATTTTGGTACGCAGTGTTTTTGCAAACTGAAAATAACGGGCTTAGGCTTTACTTTAAAAGCGGAGTTCCACCCTAAAGTGTGAAACACAGTTCCCAGGACACAACAGGGACCAGTGAAGACGTGCAGCGCGACTCGTGCATGCGCAGTAGGGAACCGGGCAGTGAACGCTTCACTTCCTGATTCCCTGACAGAGGATGGCGGCGGGTGGCGGCCGAGAGACGAGCGATTTCTCGTCATCTGCTGCCGACATCGCTGGAACAGGTAAGTGTCCATTTATTAAAAGTCAGCAGCTGCAGTATTTGTAGCTGCTGACTTTTAATATTTTTTTTTCTAAGGTGGACCTCCTCTTTAAGATTAAATTTAAAAAAGATCTAGAAGAATTGCGTTTCATTTAAAAGTTGACCCAGCAGAAGCTCCATGGGCCGGGTTTCTTTCTGTAATGAAGCTCCTTATTTGCATTATAAACACTCCATGGCTAAGACCATCTCTGCAGATCTTTGTGTTAATTCCAAACTCTGATTGATTTCCTACTATGTAAACCATTCAGGATACCAAGGAGGGCTCTCCTGCAAATGCGAAGGGATTCATTATCTCATTAATTACCCATTTAATTGGTTTGGATTGATCAAACAGCTACCGGCAGGCACCAGGCAAAGGATTTCCTGCGAAAAACAAAAAAACAGCCCCTAATTCCCAACCTGCACCCGTTCTGCGCTGGAGACGGTGCTTTAATTAATTCCTGTGTTTTTGTCTCTGTTTCCATTACTGTCTGCTCTGTTGTTTTTATTAATTCCAGATGTTCAGCAATTGCTTCACGAGGGAGCTCCTTATCTTCCAACAGGGAAACGTTATGTATTTAACAGCCAAGGAATTCATAACAAATATGAACATCCACCCACCTATACCTTTCCAACATTCATCTGATTTATCAGATTCATTAAAAAATTTACCAAACAGCAGATAACAATGAAAAATAACTGTAGGCACTGTAAAATCAGTTTCTTGGAGTCCATAGGAGGACATGGGAAGTCTTGGACCTTCGGGTTATAATGCCACCTCTGCAGGAAGACAGGACACTGGCAAACAAAGAAAACCGTAGACCAGCCCAAGATAACCCCTTCTACTAAAGCAAATTAATAAGCTATAAAAAAAAAAAAAAAAAGCATAAAATATAATAAAAATGTACTCACTAGTTATAAAAGTGGACCAAGGTTTGTCAAAAAAAAAAAAAAAAAATAATATTATATATATATATATATATATATATATATATATATATATATATATATATATATATATATATATATATATATATATATATATATATATATATATATATATATACACACACACACACACACACACACACACACACACACACACACACACACACACACACATATATATATATATATAATAAAAAAAAAAAAACATATAGACCTCCACAGGATCACCGTGACGCTACAAAGCTCAGCAGGCAAATTGAATCCTAGTCAAGTTCTGTATTAATTGCAAGATCATTCTTGGAGTCCATTGGGGGGCAGAGAGAGGCATCACGCTTCTGGTACTTTGAGGCATCGCTACACCTAGATGGAGGCGCCCTCTTGTGTTTTTTTTTTTTTTAACCACTCTTACTACCAGCGCATGCCTCAATTTTGTAGCAAAGCACTACCAGATGCGTGATACCTCCCTCTCTCTCTCAATGGACTCCAAAAAAAAAAGGATCTTACAATTAATACAGAACTTGTCTTTTGTCTTTTCATTGTTTATATAGTTCACCTTTATTAGCTGTAAGGCACCCAGCTCCTATAAAACACTTTGTGCAGGGACCTATTATTATATACAGAGAGATATTATCATTATATTTAAAGATTCCATAAAGTGTGTGATCCCGGGGGGGGGGGGGGGGTTTAGGTAGGGTCTAATGGCCCGTACACACGACCCGGAAATCAGACGACTGATCGTCCGACTTTTTTCACCTAGCCTCCCTGGCGTATGATTAGGTCAGATTTTTGGCGTCTCAAAGCGGTACAATTATTTTGCATAGAAATTTCGTGTTAGAGTCTAGTAGATATCCCGGGTATGATGAAGTTTAAAACACAAAATCATAAAATTATAATATAATAAATAAATATAAAAAAATAAAATTATAAAAAATAATAATAATAATAATAATAATAATAATAATAAATAAAATGAATTCCCCCACGATTCACCATCGCTCAATTCTGCAAGTGATTCTAAATTACTATCGCTGTTTTCTAGATGGTCTAAAACCACTGCTATGGACAATGTCAAGTTTCCAGGCAGAAAGAACAGTATGCAGATTATATATATATATATAGCAGTGGACAACAAAGCATTAGGGACAAAAGGGATGTGAAATTATTTCATACAGTAATGTAATCTATAAGATTACAGTGTACTGTATGCATTATGATTTTTCATTTGCTTAAATTTGCCGCCGGGGGCCATGCATCGCGGCGCTCGCAGGGAATGGAGCCCAGCACAGAGAGGCATCGAGCGGAGGACAGAGCCCACGGACATAGCGGGGGGGGGGGGGGGGGGGGGGGGGGACATCCCAGGATCCTGGGGACAAGGTAAGTACACTGCACCAGGATCCTGCAATGCAATCCCGAGTGTGGCTCGGGGGTTACCGCGAATGGTACTGAAATTTAACCCCCGAACCACACTCGGGAAAACCGCCAGGGAGGTTAATAGTCGCAAGTAGAAATTGAATAGGTTACTAAAGTCACAAAAATTCTCGTATGACAGGAAAAAAATAAATAATACATTTGGAAGTGATGTCATGTGTTGTAATGTATTTGTATTGTATTTTTGGACGACAACTGTACTGACTAAACGAAAATCGCACAATCAGGTATCGTACGAGGAACATTTTTGTGCTTGTCCGATCGAATATTGAATGAATTGTGGTGATCGGCTCTCAAAAAGCTCTGCACCAACGATCCGGTTATAGTACGATCGCGTCGGAAGCGGTATTTCTCATCCGATTTTCGGATCGTGTTTTCTACGGGCCATAAGGAGCCACAGGATTGGTCAGACTGGATAGCTGTCCCTTTTTCCTAATACATGCAGTGTTATATGCAGGATTCTTTCCAATTACAAAACAATTATCTAACAATTCAGAACATGGCCCAATCTTCCCCAGCTGGACCTCCTTCCCCCCTAAATGCTGCATTTTTCCTCACAGTAAACGGAGAGAGGGAGATTTGTATATGAGGGACACAGTAAGCACGAATACGGAGTTGTGTCATTATGTGGTGCACAGGGGACATCATAGAAAATTGCTTCTATTCAATGAAAATGAAGTGCTGTCAGCAGCTTGTGTCCAAAAAAAGATGAACCGCCGTTGGAAATGTTGCAAGTCTCGGCAGGAGAAAACGTAATCGAAGCCTTCCTGCCTGGAAGACGATCGGTGTGGACGGACGGCTGGTGACCTTGTTTAAACCAGAGTGGCAGAAGAAAGCTGAGAACTCAATCTCAGCAGGTTTTATATACGGCTTTACATTTCACTGTGCAACGTCACAGGAGATAAAGGAAGGAGGTTCAAGGAAAAAAATAAAACAGGAAGACGGAGAATACCGCCAGCGACTGCTCACCTAAAATTGCCAAAAGAAGATCTGGACACAGCAAACTGATAGTAAAGCTGCATTCGCACCCGAGTGTGGCGTCTTTGAGCAGTTTTTTTTTTGGCGCGTTTTTTTTATTAGCCAATAGAGAAAACTATTATTATCTGTTGCATCATTTGTTCAGAGGTATTTCAGCTTTTATTTTTTTATTATTTTTTCGTTAGGGTAAGGATTATTTATTAAAAAAATTGTTAGGAGGGTACTACTACTACTACTACTACTACTACTACTACATAAATAAATGTAAAATGACTACACAAATAAAAACAATGATAAATAAATTCAAATAATTAACCCCTAAAAAAAAAAATTAGAAACAAACAATTAAACACCCCAACGCTAACACAAAACAAATTATTATTAACCACTTCAGCCCCGGAAGATTTGGCTGCAGAATGAACCGTGGTTTAACCACTTGCTTACTGGGCACTCAAACCCCCCTCCTGTCAAGAGCAATTTTCAGCGCTGGGAGGGGCAATGTGTAATGTGCAGGGGGCCGTGTGTAATGTGCAGGGGGAATGTGTAATATGCAGGGGTCCAGAGCTGGGGGGGATGTGTAATGTACAGGGGTCTAGAGCTGGGGGGTGGGGGGGGCTGTGTAATATGCAGGGGTCCAGAGCGGGGGTGGGGGGGTGCAGAGCTGGGGTGGGGGACTGAGTAATGTGCAGGGGTCCCAAACTAAGGGGGGAGGGGGCAATGTGTAATGTGCAGGGGTCCAGAGCTGGGGGAGCTGTGTAATGTGCAGGGGGCCAGAGCTGGGGGAGTGGGGGGGTTGTGTAATATGCAGGGATCCAAAGCTGGGGTGGGGGTGCAGAGCTGGGGTGGGGGGTGCAGGGGTCCAGAGCTGGGGTGGGGCCTGTGTAATGTGCAGGGGTGCAGAGCTGGGGTGGGGGACTGAGTAATGTGCAGGGGGCCAGAGCTGGGGGGGGGGGTTGTGTAATATGCAGGGATCCAAAGCTGGGGTGGGGGTGCAGAGCTGGGGTGGGGGGTGCAGAAGTCCAAAGCTGGGGTGGGCCTGTGTAATGTGTAGGGGTCCAGAGCTGGGGGGGGGACCCAGTCACTTTGCTTATTCAGGGCAAAGTGACTGAGTCTCTTTAAGGGCTTAAAATAGTAGAGAGAACAAATGGCAGCTCAATTACTCTCTGTAAAATTGAAAACCTGAGAACGGTTCTTTGTGCAGCAAAAGATTATGGCAATCTTCACTAACGCAACCTGACAAGAGGTCTGTCAACGAAAAAAAAAAAAACACATCACGCCACATAGCGACATTCAGAACGACTATCTCACTCTCATCCCGACATCCTGTGTGATCTCAGAATATCAAAGAGGATATTAAAAATGAATAGACAGGAAGGGAGGATGAGGATATTGGATGCTAAAAAAGTAATTTACTGCAAAACACAAAAAAAAGTCTCTAAGCATTGCAGACAATGAAAGCAAATATCCCAGTCCAGGATATTAGAGACAGATCTTTAACAACTCAGATCGAGCCGTCATATTTGGGTGAACATTCTTGGTAATTGCAAAGCATTCATTGGGCTGTCACTTTCCTGGAAACGCGTAAAATTGAGAGAGAGATAATGTATTCATTGCCAAAGAATTTTGCTCAAGCATAAAATATGGTAGTTTAAAAAGGAAAGCACAGTACATTTTAAAGTGAACCTGTCCACCGACTAACGCTCCAATTGATTTCCAATTCATTCCTTTAAAGTGGTTATAAACCCTTACAGACGACTGACCTACAGGTAAACCTAGATTAAGGCTTACCTGTAGGTCCAAGAAATATCTCCTAAACCTACACGGTTTAGGAGATATTTGCAAAAAGACAGACACCGCTGTCTACGGTGCGCAGGCGTACTGAGCACGCCGCTGCTAACGACGATATGCCGCTAGTGGTGGCTCCCGTGCGCATGCACGGGAGTGACGTCATTGCGGCTCCAGCCAATCCTAGCGCCGGAGTCACGATTCCCGGAAAGAAGATGGACGCTCCGTGGAAGAGGGCACAGCGGTGACATCGCTGGCTTCTGTGTCAGGTAAGTTGAATGTTAAATGAATGCTCAAAAATTTCTTTTTTTTATCAAAAACATGTAGTAGAATATCTTTTAGCCAAAATGTATGAAGAAATTTATTTATTTTTTAAGGAATGTTTTATAGCAGAAAGTAAAGTTTTATTTTTTTTCAAAAATTCTTTTTTTTTTTTAACATAAAAACTTATTTTTTTTTTTTTTTTAAATCTGTTACACATATACTTCTAGCAGCTCGGTGTCTAATATTAAGGTGATGGAAATCAACATTAACTCCCAACCTATCAGGAGGTAATTGATACTTGTCCACATGAACAAAACGTATGAGAAACTTCTAGCTTTCAACTCATTGTCATATAGAAAATTTCATAAAGCGTGGAGCATTTGGCCAAATGACTAAAAATGTTTTACCGATTACCGTATATACTCGAGTATAAGCCGAGTTTTTCAGCACATTTTTTTGTGCTGAAAGTGCCCCCCTCGGCTCATATTCAAGTCAAGCACTTTTCTGCGGCAAAAAATGACATTTTCCAACCCGAATTTGCGGCCCCGTATCTCGGGGCCACTTGGTGCTAGGAACCCCAAATGGATGTCTTATAGTGTTGGTTCCACTGAGTTTGCACACCAAATTTGGGGTTCCTGGCACCAAATGGCCCCGAGATAGGGGGCCGCAAAGTCGGGTTGGAAAATGTCATTTTTTGCTGCAGAAAAGTGCTTGACATTTTCCGACCCGACTTTGAGGCCACTTAGGGCTAAGAACCCCTTAGTATTAGGAAATTTGGTGTGCAAAACTAGTGGAACCAACATTACAACATATCCAAATTTGGGGTTCCTAGCACCAAGTGGCCCCAAGATACAGGGCCCCAAATTCGGTCAACTGTGTCCATCTGCAGCAATGTCATTTCAGGATCACTTTGGGTATCTAGTAAATTTTGACCCTGTACTTATGTCTTGTTAAAGTGATGTTTCCACCAAAAAAAATAAATAAATAAATAAAAATCGCTTAAAATTTTTTTTTTTTTTTTTTACTCCCCTCTAAATGCCTGTTGCTAGGGGGTCCCTCGTAGTCTGCCTCCTTCAGTGCCCTCAGCACAGTCAGTCATCTGGTACACGTGACAGGTCCCAGGTGACTGCGCGGCGCCACTCGAGCATGCGCAGTGAGTGCCCGGCTGTGGCTTCACCCACAGTAAGAATGCCGGCGCCGCCGAGCGGAGGAAGGGGGGGGGCTTCGATCCCCAGCATCGCTGGAACCTGGGGCAGGTAAGTGTCCGATTATTAAAAAAGTCAGCAGCTGCAGTATTTGTAGCTGCTGACTTTATTTTATTTTTTTAAGGGGCACCCCACTTTAAAACCAAATAAAAACGTATTGTTTAGAAAAAAAATAAAAATAATCCATTGGTGATCAAATACCACCAAAATAAAGCTCTATTTGCGTGGAAAAAAATAATAATTTGGGTACAGCATGATTGCGCAATTGCCAGTTAAAGTAGCGAATAAAAAAAAAAAAAAAAGTGGCCTGGTCATGAAGTGGTAAAAACTTCCGGAGCTGAAGTGGTTAAAGTTTAAAAAAAAAGGTGGCCTTTCATTTGAACGTCTCTTCTGGGTCAGTATTATTGCTTTCATAATGGTTTTCAATTTAAAGACGGGATTTTATGCTGTGAATTTTATCTTGTGTTTCCAGCATCGGGGCTTACAGATAATTATTTTTGGGAATAGATGGAAATAAGGGATACGTCTTGCTGCGTCAGCGCCAAATTAACCGCGGTCTCACTGTGTATTGGGAAGAGAACATTCGGAAACTCGCTGTCTTTTACTCCTCTGGCACATAATGACTCCGGCAGTTCTTATAAGAAGATCACAGGTACTAAGTGTCTCACTGAAGCTGGAGATTTTATTTTATTTGATTTTTTTTGCTCAGTCAGCTCTGGTTATATTCATTATCTATCACAGACCGATTCTGTAATTGCCGTCGGAGGAATTTTTCCACGAATAGCTTATTTAAAAGCTTAACTCTATTACAACTAAATCTGAAATATGTACATGAAGTGTCTTATCTGTAATCTTTTTCAGCGAGGCCTGTGATCTATACACCTCTGCCCAACAGTGGAGCCAGGTCACTGGCCTCATTTGAAAGGCACAGGAAATCTTAAGGCTATCTATCTTCGCATGCGGGTCACAGCAGGGGGTCCGGTGCGTCCCCTTTCACTGTTTTAGGTCCGATTTCAGCCCAAATTTTGGCTGAATTCAGACTGGAAAAAGGACCAAAAGACGCACCAGGCTCCTGTGCAAATCCACACCGAAGCCGCAGTGGAGATACGTGAACCGGCTCCATAGAGACGATCAAAATCTCCTGCTATTTCGAATTGGATGCAGGGAACCCAATAGTGTGAACCTGGCCTTAACCGCTTCAGCCCCGGAAGATTTGGCTGCTGAATGACCAGGCCATATTTTGCGATACGGCACTGCGTCGATTTAACTGACAATTGCGCGGTCGTGCAGCGCTGCACCCAAACAAAATTGACGTCCTTTTTTTCCCCAAAGAGAGCTTTCTTTTGGTGCTATTTGATCATCTCTGCGGTTTTTATTTTTTGCGCTATAAAAAAAATAAATAAATAAAAAAGCGACAATTTTGAAAAAAATTCAAAATACATAAAAAAAAAAAAAAAAAAAAACCCACAATATTTTGTACTTTTTGCTATAATAAATATCCCCCAAAAGACACTCCTTTTTTCTCAGTTTAGGCCAATACGTATTCTTCTACATATTTATTTTGTAATAAAAATCTCAATAAGCGTATATTGATTGGTTTGTGCAATAGTTATAGCGTCTACAAAATAGGGGATAGATTTATAGCATTTTTATTATTATTATTTTTTTTTTTTTTACTAGTAATGGCGGCGATCTGCGATTTTTAATCGGGACTACAACATTATGGCGGACAGATCGGACAATTGACACATTTTTGGGACCGTTGGCATTTATACAGAGATCAGTGCTACAGTTGGGACAGCACAGTGGTGTAGTGGATAGCACTTTCACCTAGCAGTAATGGGGGTCGCTGATTCAAATCCCGACCACGACACCATCTGCCTGGAGTTTGCATGTTCTCCCTGTGCCTGCGTGGGTTTCCTCCGGGTACCCCGGTTTCCTCCCACACTCCAAAGACATGCTGCTAGGTTAATTAGATCCTGTTGATAAAATTGGCCAAAATATGTGTATGTGTTTGTAAGCGTGTTGGGACCCCATGAAGCAAGGACCGCACTATACCGCAGATAGACACCGGCGGCAAAAGCGACCTGAGGCGATTCAGTTTGCATAGGTAGCGCTATACAAGTCATTCATTCATTACTGTAAAAATATCACTGGCAGTGAAGGGGTTAACACTAGGGGGGGGGGGGGGGGGCGATAAAGGGGTTGCGTTTCCTCTCTTTGTTGTAACGGAAGGGGGGATAGGACTTGCTAGGGGAAGAGATAGATCAGTGTTCATAGTTGTATGAACACACTATCAGTTTCTTCTCTCCTCAGAGAACCGGAATTTGTGTGTTTACACACACAGATCCCGATTCTCGGCATGTCACAAGCAATCGCGGGAGCCCAGCGGCACTTGCATCGGCTCCGGGGAGTGAGGATCGGGTGGCGTGCGCCCCTAGTGGGCACAGGGTGAATCAACGCAAGGTAACACCGTTTCGCCCAGCCGTGCCATTCTGCCGCAGTAAAACTGCGGCGCCCGGTCGGTAAGTGGTTTACAGAAAATCTGTAGGGTGAACTTACACTGGACCCCGCTGTACCTGAGGCCGGCAATCAACCGCTGTGATACATCGGGTCGCCGCTTTATCGAGGGATTTAAAATCCCTACGGGTTGCTCTCTCCTTCTCCTTCGCTGACAGGATGGGCTAGATCTCCACACAGGTTAGCAGATCTGCATCAAATCCTTTTGATTTTCTGGATCAAGATGTTTTTCCTGCAAACCCAGCAGGAAAAGGGATTAAAGATCAAATCGAGGTAGCTCTGAATGATCGGGCTAAGCAGCCTTCTCAAAAAGCAAACCTCCCTTCTGGTTGCAGAGACGGGGCAGTGAGGTAATGGCAGCAGCTCTGGACCTGGGAAGCATTCTGCTACCAACCTTTAGAGCAGAGTTTGGAAAGCACCCTGTGCACAGAACTCTCTGCCCAAATGTCACTTTCCAGGGTATCCCATTAATGTTTAGTCGTCTTGAAAAGGTTTGAAGAAAAAAAAAAAAAAAAAACTAGCCTTAACACAACAGAGGTGTAGAAGAGGTGTCTGTCCATCCTCCTAGGAAACTAGCTAAAAAAAAAAAAAAATTAGGCATGCTGGTAGTAGGAGAATCTTATTTTGGCCTGTTTTTTTTTTTTTTTCTTGCCAGTGTCCAATCCTCCTGTAGGAAAGGGATTTCCTATGCCTTTCACTTTACAAGAAAAAAAAAAAGCAACTGAACATAAAATGCAGAAGAAACAGCAAACATGCCTTGAAAAAGTATTCATACCCCTTGAAATTTTCCACATTTTGTCAGTATACACTAGCACATAGGTTTTCTTACCAGGTACTGTTGATCATGATCATCAGACCGCAATAGATGAATAAAGCGGCCCACAAGGCTCTGCTCTTCTGCAAAGTCCTCTGGGTCAGGGTCTTCAGCTGGCTGGTCTGGTTGGTCTTGTATCAGTGTTGATACCAAGTTCATAATAGCGTCCACCTATGGAGCAAAAAAAACAAACAATAAATCTATATGATGCAGAATTTCAGTAGTTTTCTAAACCTTGCCAAAGCCCAGGCACAAATTATTGAAGTCCACCTTGACTTTTACTTGTTCTCAAAAGTGATTACAGTGCACTGCAATGAGCCAAGACAAAAACTGTATAACCTTTCATGCCGAGGCATCCTTGCGATTAATATAATTTATAAGATGCAAAACAGCCAAACAGACCAGAATGCTGAAAAATCTTTCCGACTCCAAGCTTGGCATCAGTTTTTTTTCCCTGCTCTATAAAGTATACTTCGCTGAGTGAACATCGCTGAGTGAACATCGCTTGAGAATATCAACTAGTGTGCATAGGCTGAATGATCCCCAGTGTCGTAAAAAAACAACATTTGCTGTAAAGCCCATGATGTCAGGGACTGACCCCCATGGGGCTGGTCAAAGCACCCTAGACTCACCTGACCACATCTGGGGTTGAACAAAGCACCCTGGGCTCACGTGACCCCGCTGTGGTTGGTCAAAGCATTCTGGACGCACATAACTCCCTTCTGGTTGGTCAAAGCACCCTAGACTCGCATAACTCCCTTCTGGTTGGTCAAAGCACCCTAGACTCACATGACACCCCTGTGGTTGGTCAAAGCACCCTAGACTCACATGACACCCCTGTGGTTGGTCAAAGCACCCTAGACTCGCATGACACCCCTGTGGTTGGTCAAAGCACCCTAGACTCACATGACACCCCTGTGGTTGGTCAAAGCACCCTAGACTCGCATGACACCCCTGTGGTTGGTCAAAGCACCCTAGACTCGCATGACACCCCTGTGGTTGGTCAAAGCACCCAAGACTCGCATGACACCCCTGTGGTTGGTCAAAGCACCCTAGACTCACATGACACCCCTGTGGTTGGTCAAAGCACCCTAGACTCACATGACACCCCTGTGGTTGGTCAAAGCACCCTAGACTCACATGACACCCCTGTGGTTGGTCAAAGCACCCTAGACTCACATGACACCCCTGTGGTTGGTCAAAGCACCCTAGACTCGCATGACACCCCTGTGGTTGGTCAAAGCACCCTAGACTCACATGACACCCCTGTGGTTGGTCAAAGCACCCTAGACTCGCATGACACCCCTGTGGTTGGTCAAAGCACCCTAGACTCGCATGACACCCCTGTGGTTGGTCAAAGCACCCAAGACTCGCATGACACCCCTGTGGTTGGTAAAAGCACCCTAGAATCGCATGACACCCCTGTGGCTGGTCAAAGCACCCTAGACTCGCATGACACCCCTGTGGCTGGTCAAAGCACCCTAGACTCGCATGACACCCCTGTGGCTGGTCAAAGCACCCTAGACTCGCATGACACCCCTGTGGTTGGTCAAAGCACCCTAGACTCGCATGACACCCCTGTGGTTGGTCAAAGCACCCTAGACTCGCATGACACCCCTGTGGTTGGTCAAAGCACCCTAGACTCATGTGACCCCATCTGGGGTTGGTCAAAGCACCTTAGAATCATATGAAAATCTTGCAGATAACAGCACCACGTCATTATATGGTGTTGATTTCTGCATTTAGGACCCGCCCACTACCTAAGCGGGAAGGAGCTGTGGTCACATGACAGGACTGAATACAGGGCAAAAAGTAAACACGCAATAAAAAAAAATTAAATTTAATTTACAGTGATACGTATACATGGGAAGCTCAGCCATGTTGGTGAACCAAGCAGAAAAAAAAGACAAAACAGCAAGCAGCTCTTCGTGGCAGGGAAGGTGCAATTACTAAAATTTTGGGATGTTTTTCAAGAACAAAGTGCAGGGAGAACATGGCATCTAGAGGATGGAGTGGAGACATTACCTGTTCCTGAGAGCCGACCTCTGTGTTGTGCTCCAAGCCACTGCTCAGCACATAGCAACTCATATTCTTCCTGGATTCGTAGTCAAAGTACTCGAAGAGCGGATGGAAGTGTTTGAGCTTTAGTACGGTCAGAATATTGTTGTACGTGTCCACCGGAATCTTCAGAAGTCGGGTGAGCTCCTTTGAGACAGCGCTGCTGGTGGCAATACTAAAAGAGAAAGGAAGAGAAGATATAGTGTATGTAGAGCTCCACTGAATCTAAATCAGGTTCAGAATGGACTGGGAACGATGGTCAACACAGGCAATGCTCTTTTATAAAAATAGGACCTGGTGTTTCCACAGTTCCCAACCTACCAAATATGTGTATGCAGAGCTAGCTACTGGAGAGGTGAATTTAAATAATAAATCTAATTTAAACAATCCTTTTAGGAAAAGACTATTCAAATGAAGTTCCCTACCAGAGAAGAGATGTCTTATACTCACCTCTCCAGTGGCCCAGGTCTTCTACCTACTTTATTCCCACAAGGCTAATCATCAGTTTCTTTAGCAATCACATTGTACTTTCTATTACCATACACCAAGGCAACCTTTTAGAGGTTGAGATCTGCCTGGACAACATGGAGGAAATAAAAGAAACACCCCTAAAAATAATAATAATAATAATATCAAGCCCCCAATAAAAAAAAAAAAAAAACAACACAGCACAGTGTCCTGTGCCCCCCCCCCCCCCCAGTAGTGTCCTCTGCTCCCCTGCATATCATCATCCCTCCCACAGTAGCATCTTCTTCCTCCACATACCAGTGTCCTGCCCCCCTTCACACACATAAACAACCCCCCCCCCCCTACTTTAGTGACCTCTGTGCCCTCCCCCCTGCCCTTTCATAGCAGTGTCTTCTGCCTCCTTCACTGTACCCCCCTATAGCAGTGTCCTTTTCCCCCCCTTTACATCACCTCCACGGAAATGTACTCTGCCCCCGCCCACCACCCATAACATAATAAGGTTATATCCCCTGCAATGCAGTGTCCTGTGTGCCCCCCAACCCATTGCAGTGTCCTCTGCCCCCTTTGCATCACACCCACGGAAGTGTACTAGGCCCCCCCTTCATTACAAGGTTATGTCCCCTGCAATGCAATGTCCTGTGCCCCCCACCATTGCAGTGTCCTCTACCTAACCCCCCCCCCCCCCCCCCCCACAAAAAAAAAAAAAAAAAAAAAGGACTGTCATCTGTCACACACACACACACACACACACACACAGTAATGCTGCGTACACACGATTGGACTATCCGGCGGACTTAGTCCCGAGGACAATCCACCGGACTTTACGAACGGACTTGCACACACACGCCCACACACGACCGGACTTTTCCGGCGGACAATCCGCCGGACTTTTGAAATGAACGGACTTGCCCACACACGGAGTAAAGTCCATTCATTTCGAATGTGACTGCAGGTAGACGGGACTAGCGAAGGAAGTCAATGCCACCGCCTCCACCTACGAGATTGACACCTTGCTATCCCCGTCACCTGGTACGTCACCCCATCCCCACCTCCTTTCCTGACCGGCCAGGCTGCGTGCTCGGATAAGGGTCTGGTATGGACTTTGGGGGGACCCCCACGCCGTTTTTTTTTTCGGCGTAGGGATTCCCCTTTAAATCCATACCAGGTGACGGGGCTAGCAAGGTGTGTCAATCTCGCCGATGGAGGCAGGGACATTGACTTCCTTCGCTAGTCCTGTCTACCTGGAGTCACGTTCAAAATGAACGGACTTTACTCCGTGTGTGTGGGCAAGTCCGTTCATTTCAAAAGTCCGGCCGACTAGCACACAGACGGCTGGATTGTCCGCCGGACTGCCGAGTCCGGCAGATAATTTTAAATCAAGACTTCTTTCTAAGTCCGCTGGACTTTTGAGAAGAAAAAGTCAGCCGGAGCCAACACACGGGCGGGATTGTCTGGCGGACTCTGGTCCGCCGGATAGTCCGATCGTGTGTACGCGGCATAAGTAGCAGTCCCTTACCTTACACTGGTGTACACTATGCAGGAGATCGAAGAGCGGGAGGTGTCACGGTACCAGATGGAAGGTGGGAGCGAGAGCTGCCAAAGTTAACTTCACATGAAAAAGCTTATGATTGGTTGCTAGAACCACCCAGCTTCCTAGCAACCAATCGCCTGCTGGTTAACTCAAAACAGCTCCCGCCCTCCATCCAGTACATGTCCCACTCTCAGCTCTTCAGTGTGGGGGCTGGGTTGGGAGGACCAGCAATGCAGGACAGTTTTGCTTGCAGGAGTGTGACCGTGTTCCATCCCACTGCACCCCACAGCAGATTTCTCAACTGTATCACTGGCTAGGACACCGAATGGTACCTCTGGGTTTACAATGAATGTGCAGGTACAGTATACGGTACCGCAGTGCTGGTGTGATAACAAGCCCCAAGTAAAAAAGCTTGCAATAAATCCCTATAGTGAACGCAGAAAGATCAAATCGAAATGCCCACAGGCCAAAATTTGTACAACTCTCTTCTGTCCATTCTGCTAAACGCTTTTAAGTGCAGGTTATAAAAATAAATAAGGGTTCTAGAAAAGCTTCATCGATGCAACTCAATGGGATAAAGTGTCCCTGGCTGCCTATCAGAATAAATGTGCAAATGACTAAGAGCAGGAGGAAATCATCCATTGTGTATAAGGGCTCTCAAAAGCCATCAAATAATTATGCTGGAACGTGCATGGAACTGTTTAAAAAGGAGAAACTTGCCGTCTCTGCCAGCTACCCATATGCATGGATAACTTCAGCGGCTCTACGGCCTGGAGGATACTGCAGCCACCATGAGCCATCAATTACGGGTCCTCAGCAAAATGATTTTGCTATCAAGCAGGCACAGTCCAGCCTCCTGATAATGAAGTGGGTCAGGCAAACAGCATACAGGACTGGGAGATCGCAGAGGGTCACAGATGGGCTGACACTGGATGGCTGCCGGCTCATAACAAGCTAGAAGGGGCTCTGTAGACAGTAAAAAACTAAGAAGAGAGCAGTGCCATCTAAGTGCAGCGCGATTCGGCTCAGGGGCGGCAATGCCTGATGAAGGAGCATGCATGCTCCGAACGTGCGCTCCTCCCCACTCTCTCACCATCCGGAAGGGACGTGTCCAGCCGCCCAAGCCGAATCTGAGAACCAGGAGCAACCAGAACCAGAGCAAGCAGCTTGCAATGTGGGCACCCAAGCAGACGCGCTCCCAAGCAACTGCTCTGCATGTCCATACAGACATGGAGCCAGAGCTTGGCCCCGCCCCCTCTCTCCTCACTGGCTATAATTGACAGCAGTGGAAGCCAATGGCTCCCAATGCTGTCTCAGCCAATGAGGAGGGAAAGTCTCCGGAGAGCTGATGTTCTCATGCACATTGCTGGATCGAGAGGGAGCTCAGGCAAGTATTGGGGGGGGGGGGGCTGCTGCACACAGAAGGTTTTTTTACTTTCATGCATAGAATGCATGAAGGTAAAAAAAAAAAAAAGAAAAACAAACATTCAGCCTTTAGAACCACTTTAGTTTTTCTTTTTCTTAGTGTTTTTGCCCACTTGTGTGTTTTTGGGCAAAAAAAAGCACATTTGCTTTAAAAGGAGAAGTTCAGCCAAAGCTCTTTTGGCTGTACTTCTCCTGTGGATCACATCAGTGTAGTTCATTCTGTACTCCTGTGACCCAAATTTTCAGCAGACAGCGGGCTGAAGTCAAAGATCACGACCATATGGTCAGGATCCGCCCACAAGCCTGGGCCGGCACCAGGCTTAGCATCTTAGTGAGCCACAGAGCCTGAGGCATCCAATCCCACCCCCTCCACAGCCCATCACATCGCAGACAACGGCGACCGACAGTGAGCTCTCTGCTCAGGAAGCTCTGAGGAACGAGCGATTGGTGGTGTTTAAATCGCCTGGTTCTCAGCCTAAGGCCCCTTTCACACGAGGCGGATCCGCTTCCACAGAGTCCGCCGGCTCAGCTTCCACAGAGTCCGCCTCTTGTCCGCAGGCTCAGCGGGAGATCTCTCCGTTGATCTCCGCTGAGCCGGCAGATGACAGGTCCCTCTCTGCTCACTAAGCGGGGAGGGGCTTGTCCAGCACCGCTGGTCTCTACGGAGAGATCGGATGAAAACCCGTTCCGATCCGCCAGCGACGGATCCGGACGTAGGGCCATCCGTCTGCATTTGGCAGATCGGACCGGGTCGGATGTCAGCGGACATGTCTCCGCTGACATCCATTGCTCCATAGACTAGCATGGAGCGCCCGTTCAGGTCCGCCGTCAAAACTGACAGGTGGACCTGAACGGTCCGCCGTCAAAACTGACAGGTGGACCTGAACGGTCCGTCAGTGTGAAAGGGGCCTTAGAGCCAGTGGGGGACAGCAAGTATGATTCTAGAAAAACATTTCTCTTTTAAGGCTTCCCTCACAGTTGCAAACTCTGCATTCTTTAACCCCCAGAGCTCCATTTGGCTGTGGAAAGCAAGGAAAACACCCAGTACCTCTCAGTATTAAGGAGCATGTGACGGCGCTGGGGCTTCGTGATTGGTTCAGCATTGTCATGTGGGTACATGAAGGGTCTCCTCAGCCCCGAATAGAACGGATTAGAGCTTACATAGAGTTAATATCATTCCCAGCCATTGTCAATGATTCAAGGACAGCGCATTTTTAATAAAAATAACTAAATTCTATTTTAAACCCTAGAACAGCAAGCTTAGTCAAGGGCAGGCTGCTTTCAGTTCTAGAAAAAAAAAAAAAAAAAAAAACACACATATGGTGACCTTGCGTGATAGATCGCCTGGATGATCCGCTCAGCACAACGAAGACAGCCCAGTAACCAGGGACAACCGCCTGTTAGAAAAACGGTTTCCAGAGCAACTTTATATCTCAAATCATTAGACCAAAATTAGTGAGAAATTTGCACAGAATACATCTGTTCCAGGCCAACAAAGCACAAAAAAAAAAAGAAGAAAAAAAAAAAAAAAAGGTAAAATGGCCTTGAACCGGGCAAGCCTTTACCAATAGGCTAAATAATACAATACAATACAGGTACCGTTTGCACAATATGTTTTTTTTTACCCCACTTGTTTGTGGCATTATGAAGAATAGATGGGTACTTGTCTGACTAATGCAAACAAAGATGACAGAGATAAAAGTCAGAGTGGTAAACAGAAAGAAATAATAAAGGTTCTGCTCTGAACACTAATGCAGTGGGAGATCAGAAAATGATTCTTTAAAAGGATCAGAAAAAAAGGGCTTTTTTAACCCTTATAAAGGCTCCATCAGTATTACAAACTCTGATCTTCTTTCCACTTCCTCTGCAGTCAGGTGCAAAGAAAAATATTTGCTTAAATTTATGGGGGAGCAGATGACTCCCCCCCCCCCTCTTACATGATAGCGCTGGGGCACAGGAATTGGCTGCTCGGGGTTCAGCACTATGACATGGGGGGAGAGAAGAAAGTCGGCAACCCTGTTGGGGTGCCAGTTCATGACTGGGAGATTATGGTTTCCTCTCTTCATCCCCAGAAGTCAAACACGGTAGCAATAAGTTGGAGGACGACTGACCATCACATCTATATGAGCGGCTTTGAAATCCCATTCCAAAACCAGGACCATTATTTATGGAACCGCCCCTCATTTGTGGCTATTAACCACTTCAAATAACATTTGGGGCGAATAGAACATCACCAACAATGTTATAGGGTTCTATTAAAGAAGAATTATTTATTTTGTCCTTGTTATCTTGTTTCATTTTCTTGCTCTCTTGATTTCAGACAGTTTTCTATGATTGCTGTTTCAAGCCTCTTTTCACTTGGTGCCCTCGTGCATTCTGATATTAGTGACCCACAAATGTGAGTATTTATACACGTTTTCTACTCTTTGGCTGGAGATTGTTTATTATACAATTCTCCATTTTTAGATAATTTTGCTTTCTTTTTAAAAAATATATATTGTGTATGTTCTAACTCGGTCTTTGTGAGCCCTCTGTGGCCGCACGGATTGTTCCAGTTCTTACCTATGGCGTCCTGTTTGGCCATGTGATTCGGCAGTGTTGGCTTGGGTAAGCTAGCTAATGGGTAAATATGGCGAATATACAAATAAATACATATTGTTTCATTTTTAAGCGTTGATTCCATATTCTGTCTATTGCATATACTTCCCCCTTTTCTGTTATTTTATTGTTTTTCTTTGTCTTATCACGATGATTGTTAGATTGTCCCCTGAGGAAGCCCATTGAGGGCGAAACATGTCAGGATACAATATACTCTACCATCATCATGTCATCTACAATATGATAGAATGACAATTTACTAACCTCCCCGCTTTCTTTTATGTATGGAAAAACCTTTTAACATTGCATAAATAAAATTTGTTATATTTTAATTGAGTCTCTGTACTATTCATGATCTAAGCACCTTGAGGCGACGATTCAGTTCTCATTGTAGCGCTATACAAATCATTCATTCAGAAGCACCGGCAAAAATCCCAGTTCGAAACATACATAAATGATAGATAGAGATTATATATATATATATATATATATATATATATATATATATATATATATATATATATATATATATATAATAGAGATAGCTTTTATTTTTTATTTTTATATATAGCTTTTTTTTTTTATATAAAAATAAAAAATAAAAGCTATTATAGATAGATATCCATCTCTATCCATCTATAATAGCTTTATATATATATATATATATATATATATATATATATATATATATATATATATATATATATATATATATATATATATATATATATATATATATATATATTATATATATATATATATATTAAAAAAAAAGCCATCGCATCTATAAAAAATTTTTTTATTGATGTTGGCCATTACCGGCAATCATTCAGTTTAGAGGTTTTATAGCAGAAAACTTAAAACAATATTTTTTTTTAAAAATTGTCAGTTTTTTTGTTAATATTTCGCAAAAATAAAAACCCAGAGCTGATCAAATACCAGAAAAAGTAAGCTCCATTTGTGGGGGGAGGGGGACATATATTATATTTGGGTACAGTGTTGCAAGACGGCGCAATTGTCAGTTAAGGTAACGGTTGCCGTATCGTGAAGTGGTAAATAGAAGTAGAAAATAATAATAAGGACTCGTACTGAAGACTGAGGTAATGGCCACATATTCCGTACACTGCTTCAAGGCTGAGCACAGCAGACAATGGCAGCTACAAACATATTCTCTTTCTTCAATCAAATCCTTCAGCCGTCTTTCATCTAAAATAAAGTGAGTTTTTTTTTTTCCCCCTCAAGGAGAAAATGGAGGAGAGGTCAGCTGGAGTACAAGCAGAGAAAGGATTCTCTGAAACGAGTTCATGAAAAGATGGGCGATTGTCATGCAACAATATAAAACATCAACACATTTCGTGGCACTCTAATTGCCACTTCATCAGGACTAGTGTAAAAAGCACATCAATTTCTTTAAGCTGCGACTCTCACCTGCTTCACAGAGAACTACAACATATATTTTATTTTACAGCGACCTAATGCGATGGGCTCATTATTAGAAACAATGACATTTACATGGAGGCTTGAAATGTGTTTTGTACACACCTATTAGAAGCGCCACGAAACAGGAGGGTTAGAGCTGAACTCTGTACACAGGGCCACCCCTGAACCCCGCACTCTGTACAGAACGCACGCCTGAACCCTACACTCTGTACAGAACGCACGCCTGAACCCTACACTCTGTACAGAACGCACGCCTGAACCCTACACTCTGTACAGAACGCACGCCTGAACCCTGCACTCTGTACAGAACGCACGCCTGAACCCTGCACTCTGTACAGAACGCACGCCTGAACCCTGCACTCTGTACACAGAACGCACGCCTGAACCCCGCACTCTGTACACAGGGGCAACCCTGAACCCCCGCACTCTGTACACAGGGGCAACCCTGAACCCCCGCACTCTGTACACAGGGGCAACCCTGAACCCCCGCACTCTGTACACAGGGGCAACCCTGAACCCCCGCACTCTGTACACAGGGGCAACCCTGAACCCCCGCACTCTGTACACAGGGGCAACCCTGAACCCCCGCACTCTGTACACAGGGGCAACCCTGAACCCCCGCACTCTGTACACAGGGGCAACCCTGAACCCCGCACTCTGTACACAGGGGCAACCCTGAACCCCGCACTCTGTACACAGGGGCAACCCTGAACCCCGCACTCTGTACACAGGGGCAACCCTGAACCCCGCACTCTGTACACAGGGGCAACCCTGAACCCCGCACTCTGTACACAGGGGCAACCCTGAACCCCGCACTCTGTACACAGGGGCAACCCTGAACCCCGCACTCTGTACACAGGGGCAACCCTGAACCCCGCACTCTGTACACAGGGGCAACCCTGAACCCCGCACTCTGTACACAGGGGCAACCCTGAACCCCGCACTCTGTACACAGGGGCAACCCTGAACCCCGCACTCTGTACACAGGGGCAACCCTGAACCCCGCACTCTGTACACAGGGGCAACCCTGAACCCCGCACTCTGTACACAGGGGCAACCCTGAACCCCGCACTCTGTACACAGGGGCAACCCTGAACCCCGCACTCTGTACACAGGGGCAACCCTGAACCCCGCACTCTGTACACAGAGGCAACCCTGAACCCCGCACTCTGTACACAGAGGCAACCCTGAACCCCGCACTCTGTACACAGAGGCAACCCTGAACCCCGCACTCTGTACACAGAGGCAACCCTGAACCCCGCACTCTGTACACAGAGGCAACCCTGAACCCCGCACTCTGTACACAGAGGCAACCCTGAACCCCGCACTCTGTACACAGAGGCAACCCTGAACCCCGCACTCTGTACACAGAGGCAACCCTGAACCCCGCACTCTGTACACAGGGCAACCCTGAACCCCGCACTCTGTACAGAACGCATGCCTGAACACTGCACTCTGTATAGAATGCATGCCTGAACCCTGCACTCTGTACACAGGTCTCCCCTGAACCCTGCGCACAGAACGCATGCCTGAACTCTGCACACAGGGCCACCCCTGAACCCCCGCACTCTGCACACAGGGCCACCCCTGAACCCCCGCACTCTGCACACAGGGCCACCCCTGAACCCCCGCACTCTGTACACAGGGCCACCCCTGAACCCCCGCACACAGGGCCACCCCTGAACCCCCGCACACAGGGCCACCCCTGAACCCTGCACTCTGTACGATGCATAGTCTGGAACTTTGTATCTGGGGTGTGCCGCATACAGAGTGCAACCAGCCCATACTGCTGATGAAATCCAGTTTGACACTCCTGGTCTAGATGATGCTGGATGTCCTTCAACCAGAAAATGAGGCGGGGGTCTATCTGATTTGATAACGCTTTTAAGACTCAGTGTAAAAAGTTCAGAGTGTGCAGTGATATTAAAGTAAGCAATTTCAGTACCGGAGAGAAACCTTTACAACTGTGCAATACAAAAAGGTAAAGATGGAGCTCTGCATTACATCCACACAGTTCTGACAATTTTATACCTTTTGAAATTAAACTGCTACACTTATATGGATCTCTCCTGTAGCTAGAGAAATCTAGCAGCTTTCATCTACAAGACCTGGTATTTATTTCTACTTACTGTTCAAGGTTCAGCTTGTTAAATATTTCAACAGTAGTCTCCAACACTTTATCCACATAATCTACCCGGTCAGGATAACACTTCATAGCCAGATTAATGAGAGATACTTGCAAGGACACAACATCTTCGGACGGCATGTCCTGCCGAGACTGCGGGAGGAAAGAAGACGATAGTGGTATGAAAATTTATATCATTTTATATAAAAACCTCTTTCTGCACCTGAGTTCCCATGTTCTCCTACTTCCTGGGGCCTTGAGGCTCATGACACCATTACTAGGGAGCAGTTCTGTAGTGCTACACTTCTTATATCCAAGTAACAACGCTGCTCCCCCATATATACAGTACAGTGAGTGAGCATGTCATCCTATGACAGGAAACGAGTTACTGGCAGGATCACCAGGTGAAAAGAAAGGTTACAAAAAAATAAAAAATAAAATGAACACAGCCAACACATCTAGAAACTGGTAAGCAACATTATATTCCTAAACAAACAAAAATTAAATGCAGAGCTTACAAGTGTTGAAAATGTAATATATGCACAATGAACAAATAATCACATCAGTGCCATCACACCACAACAATAACTTAGAGGAGGAGCTACCAGCGCCACTGGGGGACCCAGAAGAGGAGGACCGGGGCCACTCTGTGCAAAATGAACTGCACAGTGAAGGTAAGTATAACATGTTTGCTATTGAAAAAAATAAAATAAAATAAAAATCTGCTCTGTGCAATAGTTTTGCACGTAGCAACCCAGATCCTCTTATTTTAGGGTCCCCCGCGGGCGCCCCTGGCTCCTCCCCCTCGTGCAGTGCCCAGGCAGAGAAAGCCGCTTGCCTCGGGGGGCACCACTGCGTGCTCGCTTCCGAGCTGCTGCTCTATGCGTCCATAAGACAGTGCCAGTGGCTTGGCCCCGGCCCTCCTTTTCCTCATTGGTTGTGACTGACAGCAGTGGGAGTCAATGGGCTACCGCTGCTGTCTCAGCCAATGAGGAGGGAGAGTCCCCATTCAGCCAAGCCTATCGTGAACATTGCGGGATCGAAAGGGGCACACAAAATGTTTAGCCTTTAGAATCACTTTATGAAAGGCTGAATTAAAGAATTACAACCAATTCAGATCTCTGACACCAAGGTGGTTCTACAAATTTCACACATCCCATAGTTTTTTTTTTTTGGGCAGTCCACATCTGCCTTGACACATTTCATGGTCACTGAATTAAAGATGGGTTTACTTCCTCCTTGTTTCCCTGCAAAGGTAAAGCATAATAGTCAACTATGCATCGCATAGTAGCCCATTATGTGTCACTTACCTGACACAGGAGCCAGCGATGTCACCGCTGTCCCCTCTTCCATGGAGCGTCCATCTTTCTGGGTATCGCTGCTCCGGCGCCGTGAGTGGCCGGAGCAGCGACGATGTCACTCCGGCGCATGCACGCGGGAGCCGTGACGGCATGTTTGCCTTCACTTGCGGCGCGCCCAGTGCGCCTGCGCCGTTGTCTATGGTGCGCATGTGCCGTAGACAGCGGTGTCCTTTCTTTGTAAAATATCTCCTTAACCGTGTAGGTAAAGGAGATATTTCTTGGGCCTGCAGGTAAGACTTTATCTTGGCTTACCTGTAGGTCAAAGTGGTCTGTAAGGGTTCACAACCACTTTAAGGGGTCAGTGTTACCTGTATGGATATAAAATGTTGGGGTATCATCTTGTTGCTCATTACAAATGGCTTAGCTAAACTACAAAAAAAAAAAAAAAAACATCTTCAACTTTATATAACAAGCGAATATATCCAACTACTGCTGGCTATACTGAGATCTGGATAAATGAGAACCTTCACCAACATAGCTACAAAAAGAAGACTCTCTATTTCTTACCTGAATCACTGTGGCCACTTGCTGAGAAAAAATGTCAAACAGTTTTATATCTGCTGGGATGCCGGGTCCATCTTCCCTGTGCGCAAATAGTGCTAGTCTGTGGAGGAGGGAACAGAGAACAGATCTCAACAGATGGCTTACAGGAATACAAGAAAAAAGGAAAGCCATGGCAACATACAGCCAAGTTCTATAACAGAACTGTAACCTCAGAATCTGGAATTACCTGTCAATTAAAGCGATGATGATGTTTTTTACATTCACATTTTGGTGAAGTTCGGCACAAGAGCGGAGAAAAGGATTCAGTGTTTGGAGGTGAAATTCATCGGGAAAGACCTAAAGAAATAAAAAAAATAAATAAAAAATAAATAAAAAAAAAACACTCAAAATTAAAAAAGGAACCACTGAAAGTTTTTATATATATATATATATATATATATATATATATATATATATATATATATATTATATATATATATATATATATATATATATATATATATATATATATATATATATATAATTTAGGGCCTGGGTGCCCATTCCGGATATTTACCTTTACATCCTTTTCTAAATTCTGCACAGAAAGGAGATAATCACCCCTTAACGTGGATGTAAACCCATTCTGTAGGCTTGTACATAAAGGTAAGCCTATAATAAGGCTTACCTGTAGGTACTATGAATATCTCCTAAACCTTCACGCAGTCCAAGGACCGCGGCTATGGAGCGCTCTACCGACTTACATCGGCATGGAAGAAAACCATCAGGCCTTCAGGAAAAAACTGAAGACCCACCTCTTCTAGAAGCTTGACAACACTGGTCGAATCCAGCGCCTTGAGGCGATTAAGTTCGCATTTGTAGCGCTATACAAATTATTTATTCATTCAGGAGATATTTACACTATATGCAGCCGGTGATGTCACCGGCGCATGCCCTCTGAAGAAACGGTATACCCGCGCCCTCCCTTCAGAGCTCCGTGCCTCCCGTGCGCATGCACGCGAGTGCCATCAACACAGAGCGGCCAATCAGACAGCCGGAGGACGCAAACCCAGAACGAAGACCAGGTGAAGATGGAAGTGTCTGTCAGAGCTCACAGCAGTGCAGGGCTTCGTTCTAAGGGAAGTATTTCATAATGTGCTAGTATGTGATGCATACTAGCACGTTATGCCTTTACTTTGCAGGGTTTTAAAAAAATAAAAAATAAAATTGTTGCGGTTTACTTCCCCTTTAAGGCTTGGTACACAGAAACTAGATGAGAAACAAAAAAAAAAATAAACCTCTTGTCCAAAAATACAGCGCTGTCGCACTTTGAATGACAATTTAGCATTTTATTCACACAAATAGAGCTTTCTTTTGGTGGTATTTAATCACTGCTGTTTTTTTTTTTGTAAAAAATAGACCAAAAATTTAGAAAAAAAAATATATATATTTTTTTTTTACTCAGTTTCTGTCAGTAAATTTTGTAACCAAGTAATTTTTCTCCATCACTGATAGGCTGATCTGGTGGGCATTGATGTGGTGGCACTAATACGCCGCACTTATGGGCACTGATATGTGGCACTGATGGATGCTAATAGGCGGCACTGAGGGGCAGCACTAATTGGCACTTGTGGGCAGTGGTGGGCACTGCTTGCTGCCACTGGTGGGCACTGATTGACGACACTGTTGGTACTATATTGTAATCAGGTCACTGATGATCAGTGCCCTGATTACATATGTAGATGTCCCCCTACGTGGAGATGCCGCTGATCAACTCTCCTAGCTACCCATTCTGTCAGTGTGAGGCAAGGAGCACCGATTACCGGCATCTCCGTGTTTACATGTGACAGGCTGTGATTGGACACAGCCGATCACATGGTTAAAGAGCCGCGGACGCAGATCTTTACAGAGATAGGGGTTGCGCCATGTCCTTGCAACACGGCGTGGCCGTTCTGGGACGCCGTTATACGACGTCCACCCAGAACGAGAGCCACACCGCCACATGGGCAGGCAGCAACTAGTTAAAAGAAGCCTATTCCGCTTCTAACTAATACACTGTTTTACTTCTTCCATCAGCTCATCCCCCACAGCTATTACCTTATGTATCAATTGACCCTCCCTTTTAGATTGTAAGCTCCAATGAGCAGGGCCCTCCGATTCCTCTTGTACCAAAATGTAATGTAACTGTACTGTCTGCCTTCATTTTGGTAAGCGCTGCGCAAACTGCTGGCGCTACATAAATCCTGTATAATAATAAAATGTATTTCTCTCGTACATTCAGAGAGACAAAAAACCCGGGGGTGGGCTTGACAGTGACTGATCACTGTCATAGCCAATCAGAGGCTATCACAGCAATCAGGTGACCCTGGGAATCAGACGTTTTGGGTCTCGATTGTTAAAACGGTGGGCCTGGGGCTCTCGGTAAGACTCTACAGCCCACTCCCAGCACAAAGGAAAGTACGCAAATATGCACCCCCTACGGAAAAAAGCCCAGTCCAATGGGGCCGCATATTTGCGTATGGTCGGCGTGAAGTGGTTAACCTCAAAAGCACTGTGCAGCATTGAAGGGAATGTGTCAGAAAATACGCTTGTTTACCTGTATGATGCACTCCATGAGGTATTCCTGGGCAAGGGCATCTCTGCAGTTCACCACTTGTTCCAGTATCCCAGGCAGAACAATCTGGAAGAGACAAAAAAAAAAAAAAAAACTGTTACAATTGGCTGTTTATAGTCCTGTCCTAGTGTGTGACAATGCGGTTCCTCCATAGATTCAGTACCGTAAATGAGCATTGTTACCCTAGGACTGGAAGTGTGTTACCGGCAAAATCTCCAGGTGAAAAAAAAAAAGGAAAATAAAAATGCCTTAAAAGGTGTTTTGTTACCCCAACATTTCATATTCCTGATATGTGTTCTCTTTGTATTGCTTTCTTTTGCGTTAAATCCCTGGTGTTCCCGCCAGTCCATCTGCTTTCCTATTAAAAACTGACCACACTAAGCAAAACACACCGTGGTCAGCTCTTCCAATAATCATGACCCAAAGACCCCCCCCCCCCCCCCCGCACAGCTTTTCACTGGGAAGCTCTGTGTACTGCTGTGTCCCCCTACTCCCAGCACCTCCATCTCCCGAGATTTATAGTACTCCACATTCCCTGGGGCCCCGTGGGAGGATGAAGATATCACCCCTGAAGTCAAAAGGAAAGGCAAGTCTAATCCCCCCCCCCCCCCCCCCCCCCCCCCCCCCCCCAATACAGGTATTTTTTTATAACTTTGTTAAGTTTCCAGCAAGGGACAAAAAACAAAAGTAAGCAATAGCAAATAAGACTTACTTGCTTGTATCTTTCATTGTTGACTCCCTCCAGCTGACTGAGCCGCACCAAGTTGGTTCCCACCAGGATACGTAGTTCTTGCCGCTCGCGCTCTCGCTTCTCTTTGTCCCGGCTGTGGCCCTGGTGCTGCATGCGGACCCACAGCTTGTTCATTTCGGCAAAATTCAAAAGGACGAAATCCATTGAGTCGCTGATGTCTCCTGTGACTTCCTCGCTGTAAAAACACAAAATTTGTTACTGTCCGGCCTATAGCACAAGAGATCATTACTACCAACAAAAAACATTCTCCTTGTGAAACATGCAAAAATATCTCTGCGCCAATAGCTTCACTAACCTGCTACATTCTGCTACCAAGAAACTAACTGGACAAGGTGGAGAGCGTGACATCACAGCCCCACCTCTCTATTTTGCCCAATCAGGGAGAGCTTTGCATTCAATTTAAAAAAAGCAGCCAACCTCCTCTATTCAGAATGCATCATGCCAGCCACTTAGCATAGGACATAGAAGGAAGTGGAGCTCTCCGGAGTAGCAGCATCTTCTTCAGCGAATTTTCAGCTTAACCACTTAGAGATGTATCTCTCAAAAAAAAAAAAAAATGTTTAAGTCAGCAGATACAAATACTGCAGCTGCTAACCTTTAATAATCGGACACTTACTTGTTCCAGGGTCCAGCGATGCAGGGGGTGGGGGGGGGGTTAGTCGAAGCTCCGCTCTCCCCCCGATCCGTTCGGCGGCATTGCAACAGTGGGCACCCGGCGCCGCGATTGGCCGCACAGTCATCTGGGACATGTGACAGGTCACAGATGACTGGGGAGCCCTTCCTGCGCCGAGGGGAAGTGATGTCACCAGCCGAGGCTATGCAGGAGGCAGACTACGAGGGACCCCCTAGCAACAGGCATTTAGAGGTACAGGGGGTCCCCGACCTACGAACACCCCCTACTTACGAACAGGGCGCTGCGGGGACCCTCCGCCATTTTCCACTGTCCTCCGGCCGTTCTGTGCATGCGCGGCCATACGGAGCCTCGGAAAATGCCGGCAAACCTCGGAAAAAAACGGCATCAGACAGAACATCGGAAATGTCCGTAATTGTCGGTCTGCGCGGCCGACTTACTAACAATTCCGACATAAGAACAGGTGGGCAGTCCCTAACGAGTTCGTAACTCGGGGACCCCCTGTATGTAAAAAAAAAAAAAAAATTCCAATTATTTTTTTTAGGAATTTTAAGCTTTTTTTTTTTTTTTTTTTTTTTTTTTTTTAGGGGGAAACACCACTTTAAAAGGACCGAGCCTCTTTTGGAGATTTGTTGTTTACAAGTTAAAAACGTTTTTTTTTTTTTGCTAGAAAATTACTTAGCACTCCCAAACATTATACATTTTTTTTTCTAACACCCTAGATAATAAATTGGCAGTCGTTGCAAATACTTTCTGTCACACTGTATTTGCGCAGCGGTCTTAAAAGCGCACTTTTTTTGGAAAAAATACACTTCTTTTTTTTTAATTGAAAAAAAATAAGACAACAGTGACGTTAGCCCAATTTTTTTTTATATTGTGAAAGATAACGTTACGCCGAGTAAATTGATACCCAACATGTCAAGCTTCAAAATTGCGCCCCGCTCATGGAATGGCGACAAAACTTTTACCCTTAAAAATCTCCATAGGCAAGGTTTAAAAAAAAAAAAAAAAAAAAGGGCTCTTTTTCTTATTTATTTTACCTTTTATTTTTAGACTGTTCTTTAAAAAAAAAAAAAAAAAATAATAATAAATAAATAAATAAAAAAGACTGCACACTGGTGCCCCAATCATGATGGGGCTCAGGTAGGTACTAGAGGGGGGGGGGGGGGGGGGGCTGCTGCACAGAAAAGGTTTTTAACCTTCATACATATAATGCATGAGGGTAAAAAACCTTGAGCCTTTAGGCCCCATGCACACGAGACGCAGATGAAAACTCTGCTGAACGCATGTTTTAAAAAGCAGAAACCTGCGTTTAAAAACGCATGTTTTGCTGTGTTTTCATGTTGCGTTTAGACGCTTTTAGACGCGTTTGCGTCTATAAGCATTTGTAAAGATAACATCATATAGACCCTCCCCAAGCTCAGAAAGCATGTATTATTAACTATTTCTGCCATTGTGTGAGCAGCAGCAGCAGAGAGAGCAGTTGTACACTTGCATTTGCCTCTCTTTCTGTGTTTTTTTTTGGAAATGGATCCCATATTGAATATATGTCAGGAAATGCTCCTGATGTTGCTCTTGATGAGGCAGCAACGTCGTCGCAAATTTGCATGAGAGAGGTCCAGAATCAGAACTTGGCGATATTGGACCCATCCGTTGATGGCACAGCGAATGTCCGTTGGATATTTCACAAACATGTATGCATCAGTGAATATATATGCTCTATGAACTATCTAAACTAATTACGACATTTTAAACACATTTTTCTAGTATTTTTTATGGTTTACCATCATATTTCTGAGTTTTCTGGTCCAACAAATTGGGTTCCTTTAAAAAGGCTTATAAACGCAAACGCGGCTAAACGCAGGTGCCTGCGTTTAGCTGCGTTTTGCGTCTGAAACGTGGAAAAGCAAAGTGTCTGAACGCATTTTTTTGCTTCTGGAAAAACGAGGTTAAAACGCAACTGCATAAAAAACGGGAAAAAAACTAGACTGTGTACATGGACACATAGGATAACATTGCATGCGTTCAGGTGCAGTTGAAAAAAGTGTCCAACTGCCTCTGAACGCGCGTTTAACAGCGTCTCGTGTGCATGAGGCCTAAGAGGCACTTTAAATCTTTCAACTATCAATGTCAGAAAAGCACACTGAAGACACACAATTGGGTTCTTACTCTGTCTCTTCTCCCTCATCCGGCAGGATATTGCGGGTGCATTGCAGGAGATAATTGCGAAGGAAGAGCCCCCTCAGTGGATGCTGCACTCCGCGGCACATCTCCACCATGTCTTTCAGGATGTCTTTCCGCGACTGGGAAAAGGATTTCACGTAGACAACACCGACAGTGATCAGCAGGTACCTGACAGACAAAGCACAGTCATGTCAAAAGAAATTCAAATTCACACCTGAATATTTTACAACACTTTGACCCAATGGTGGTATAGGAAAAAAATGTCATAACTATAGAAATGAAAACTATAATAAAAAAATAAAAAAAATCGTGCAACCATAATGATTACACCTGGCCACGTTACAAAAGGACTAAACAATCCAAATAAAGCATGTACAAAGCCTAACAAAGAACATTAGGATTATTAATACAAGGAGGTGGGACGTGCCATAAAGAACGTGCTGAAATAAAATCTTCAATAATGGTGACAATAAAAATGCACTGTGCACTTTAGATTCATGCGTTACTTATTCACAGAAGGCATTTCCTTCTCAGTGTTTTTTAGTTCATTTATCACACTGTTTGGATTTTTTATTGGATATTTTTATTGTCACCATTATTGAAGATTTTATTTCAGCACGTTCTTTATGGTTATTGATTCACCATATTAACACATCACTATCAATTTTTAGAGATTTTTTATCTCAGCACGTTGATCTTGGTCATATTTATTGATCACACCATTGCACATATATCTTTATTCACATTTTATATACCATTTTACTACCATTGAATATATTATTCATTTTATTTTTTTTATAAATTCTCTATTTATTCATTGTTCTATGGTATTTGTATTATATGTAAAATTGATTGCGTTATACCTAAGGTTACCAATCTTTTGGAATTTACACCCTTAAAGAGTTCCCAGAGGCTACCTATATAGTGGTTGGCGCCACATACCCCACCCGTTATACTTACTTATTTACAGTGCTAGATCACTTATATGTTGGCAGCTTTCCTCTTATATCTATTTATCAGTTGATCGCATTAGTTACCCCATTTATCTATAGGGTATATATTTTTAAATAATGATAAAAACACCATTTTATTACACATTATAAAATATACAAAATTTGGGGGAGATTTGGGTGGAGAGTGAAAAAATCTGGTGCAGCTGTGCATGGAAGCCAATCAGCTTCCAGGTTTTAGTCCCTGTTCACATTGGCACGATTTTGACATGTCATATCGCACTGCCAAATCGGAGCATATTGCCGGCAACGGCTGAATTGGTGCGACGCCGACTTTGCGTTTCCCAAAAGTAGTAATCGCCCCTGAAGTCGAACTGATATGCTGGTTCGAAATCCTGCAAGTTAAAGCGGTTGTGGCCGCAGGAGTCCTCTTTCGGGCAAGGAGCTCCGATGTTCCAGGCAGCATCCGCCAGACCTTCAGAGCGCATGCGGCACCGACGTCAGCGGCTGCATATAAGGTGAATATCTCCTAAACCGTACAGGTTTAGGAGATATTAAATTTTACCTACAGGTAAGCCTACCTGTAGGTAAAAATGTGAAAGTGGGGTATACAACTGCTTTCAGCTGAACTTGCACAATTTCAAACCCGCGTTCAGTGTGAACCTAGGCTTATTGTCAAAAGGTGAAGTTAGAAGCGGATTGGCTACCACGCACAGCTGCACCAGCGTCTGAGTGCTCCAGTTTTAGTAAAATCTTCCCCGTTGTCTAAAAGCCATTCAGACCTTTCCCCTTTCCTTACCATTTATAAAAGCACTATGCAATTATATTGGAGCCTTCATATATTATGAAGACAAAGCTAATTTAGCAATTTTGCCTCGAAAGTCCAGGGATGATTACTGCAGAGTAAAGTTCAATGTATACACTTCATGGGTTTATCCTCCAATCCGAGGCTGGAGTGTTGACCAAGATTGACCGCAATCCCAGAATACAGCGAGTGTATAAATTGAACTTTATGTTGGAGAAATAAATTGCTGGACTTAACAAGCAATATCGCTAAGGTAACCTCCTATTCCTACCTTTTTAGTTATAAATCCACTATCTATCTAATCTGTCTGGTTGTGAATAACATATGCCGTATATACTCGAGTATAAGCCGACCCTTACATAAGCGGCACCTAATTTTACCACAAAAAACTGGGAAAACCCATTGACTCGAGTATAAGCCTAGGGTGAGAAATGCGCAGCTACTGCAAGTGGAAAAGTGGGTCAACAATGCCCATTTGCAGCCTCACTGTGCCAATTTGCAGCCATAGGTCCCCCGAACTTCAAACTTTGTAGTTAAGGGTTCCTAGATAGATAAATTTTAGGTCTCTGGACCCAAAGGGTCCCGAAATGACATTGCTGCAGATGGACACAGTTGACTGACTTTGGGGCCCTGTATCTCGGGGCCACTTGGTGCTAGGAACCAAATTTGGGGTTCCTAGCACCAAGTGGCCCCGAGATACGGGGCCCCAAAGTCGGTTTGGAAAACGTCAAGCACTTTTCTGCAGCAGAGAATGACATTTTCCAAACTGACTTTGGGGCCCCGTATCTCTGGGCCACTTGGTGCTAGGAACCCCAAATTTGGATTTGTTGTAGTGCTAGTAGTATGCACCAATTAGATCGCTTTTAACCCATCAAACACGATTAAAACTAAATAAAGTCATAGTCAGAAAGCCTGAAAGCAGCTGCCTGAATGTACTCTGGAAAGCGACCCCCTGCGGATTGCTTTTGAGAGAAGTGGCTAGTGTGAACCTAGAAAAAGTTCTGCAAGCTGAGATAACATGCACTGCATTGATGCATTCACACAATTTCACACCAACTACCAGCAAGAATAAGTCCTTACATTTAAAGAGCACCTGTCATTTCAGATGCATCAGGGCAGTGCCTGTTAGTGGGCATCCACTCACCACTCACCTGCTGCCACCGGGTCCCTCACCTTTGTTGTGTCACTGCCGCAACACCAGCCGTCCCATTAAAGTGAATGGGACTGTCGGTGATTCAACAGCGGGTCAGAGGAAGAGCCTCTGCGGGACAGAGATGACTGTTGCTCTTTAAAAATGATGATTTAAATCCAGCCTTTTTGCTAGTGATTTAAAATCAAATCCACTCTGCATAGTGGTCAAATAATATCCTGCCTCTCTGTAAGGCAGGAGTTCTTCTTTAACCAGTTCCCAACCGGCGCAAGACGATGTACGTCGGCAGAATGGCACGGACAGGCATAAGGGCGTACAGGTACGTCCCTTTAAAAATGCCGCTGCGCCATTGCGTGCGCGCCGCCAATCGGGACTCCCGTGAGTCCGGTCGTGGGTCCCGCGGACTCGATTGCCGCGGGCATACCCGCAATCGTCTCACGGGAAGGCTGAACAGGGATATGCGGAAGTAAACAGCATCTCCCCGTTCTGCCTAGCAACAAGTGACACTGATCTCTGTTCCCTGTGATTGGAGCAGAGATCAGTGTTCACTAAAACACAGCCACGCCCCCCACAGTTAGTAACACTCCCCTAGGAACACTTAACCCCTACACTGCCACCCCCTGGTTAACCTCTTCACTGCCAGTGTCATTTACACAGGAATCAGTGCATTTAAATAGCACTGATTGCTGTATAAATGCCAATGGTCCCAAAAATGTTTTAAAAATGTCTGATGTGTCCGCCATAATGTCGCAGTCACAATAAAAAGAATCGCTGATCACCGCCATTACTAGTAAAAGAAAAAAATTATTAATAAAAATGCTATAAAACTACCCCCTATTTTATAAACGCTATAACTTTTGCGCAAACCAGTGAATAATCGCTTATTGCGATTTTTTTTACCAAAAATATGTAGAATACGTATCGGCCTAAAATGAGGAAAAAACGTTTTTTTTTTTTTATATATTTTTGGGGGATATTTATTGTAGCAAAAAGTAAAAAATAATGTGTTTTTTTCAAAATTGTCGCTCTTTTTTTTGTTTATAGCGCAAAAAATAAAAACCGCAGAGGTGATCAAATACCACCAAAAGAAAGCTTGATTTGTGGGAAAAAAAAAAAAAAAAAAAAAAAAAGGACGTCAATTTTGTTTGGGAGCCACATGTCAGTTAAAGCGACACAGTGCCAAATCGCAAAAAGTGGTAAATGGTCCGGTCTGAAAGTGGTTAAACAAGAAATCAGGAGACCGCTAACCGCCATACTTACAGCCTGGGGATGATGTTGCCGGCATACTGGACCAGCTCATAGAGATCGGATACTTTCCTTCCTTTTGCAAACTCGTCCGTCAAATAAACTTCCAGATAATGCAGCTCATCAGAGATCGCCATGTCTGTTGCAGACCACGTTAAGGAGAATTAAAATACATAAAACACGCACCAACATGACATTTTTTGCTTTTAAAAAACGGACTTTGGTGACAGAGACCATTGCCTAAATGGCACAGGCATTCACTTTGGCAAACATTCAAACAGTTGGCAGCAGTTCTGAAAAAAAACTGTCCGATAGCCCGTATTTTATGAATGGCCCCTAAATCGTAGTCAGATGGGTTCCCAGACTCTAGAACCCCCCCCCCCTAGTTTGCAAAGACCGAGCTGGGTGAAAATGATTCCTGCCATGGCGGACCTTCTGAAAATACTAACCGACTGGAGATCCAACATCAGCACCTTAGAATGTACTGAAGTTACCAAAGCAAAAATCACAGCCAAGTGAGTAGCAATTGAAGGAGAAGACAATAGCAGTCCATATCTTTTGTCGAGAGAGAGAGAGAGAGAGAGAGAGAGAGAGAGAGAGAGAGAGAGAGAGAGAGAGAGAGAGAGAGAGAGAGAGAGAGAGAGAGAGAGAGAGAGAGAGAGAGAGAGAGAGAGAGAGAGAGAGACAGAGACAGAGAGAGACAGAGACAGATAGAGAGAGAGACAGAGAGAGAGAGATATAGAGAGAGAGAGAGAGTGAGAAGATAGAGAGAGAGAGAGAGGGGTGTGAGACAGAGAGAGAGAGGGGTGTGAGACAGAGAGAGAGGGGTGAGAGACAGAGAGAGAGAGGAGAGAGAGAGAGAGAGAGAGAGAGAGAGAGAGAGAGAGAGAGAGAGAGAGAGAGAGACAGAGAGAGAGAGAGAGAGACACAGAGAGAGAGAGACAGAGAGAGAGAGAGAGAGAGAGAGAGAGAGAGAGAGAGAGAGAGAGAGAGAGAGAGAGAGAGAGAGAGAGAGAGAGAGAGAGAGAGAGAGAGAGAGAGAGAGACACACACAGAGAGAGAGAGAGAGAGAGAGAGAGAGAGAGAGAGAGAGAGAGAGAGAGAGAGAGAGAGAGAGAGAGAGAGGAGAGAGAGAGAGAGAGAGAGAGAGAGAGACAGAGAGAGAGACAGAGAGAGAGACAGAGAGAGAGAGAGAGAGACAGAGAGAGAGACAGAGAGAGAGAGAGAGAGAGACAGAGACAGAGAGAGAGACAGAGAGAGAGAGAGAGAGAGAGAGAGAGAGAGAGAGACAGAGAGAGAGAGAGAGAGACAGAGAGAGAGAGAGAGAGACAGACAGAGAGAGAGAGACAGACAGAGAGAGAGAGACAGACAGAGAGAGAGAGACAGAGAGAGAGAGAGAGAGAGAGACAGAGACAGAGACAGAGAGAGGGGGGGAGAGAGAGAGAGAGAGAGAGAGGGGAATAGAGAAAAAGAAGAGGGACAGAGCGAGATGCTGAGAGAGGGGGGGGAACAGAGAGATGGGGGCTGAGAGGAGAGAGAGACCTCTAGCTCTGTCTTGGACCCTCTCGTGTGCCCACAGAGATGGCTCTGCGTGCCAGCTGTGGCACGCGTGCCATAGGTTCGCCATCACTGCTCTATAGTATGCCCTTGTCACAATCCTTCTCTTTGTTCCTCCAAAGACCTCCTGCTCTCTCTAGTTCCCTTGTCATCTCCTTCTGTGCTCACCTCCAGGACTTCTCCAGAGCCTCTCCCACCCTCTGGAATGCCCTACCCCAAATCTGCCCGACTTTCTCCTACTCTGTCCACTTTCAGACGTTCGCTGAAAACTCATCTCTTCAGAGAGGCCAATCCGGCCCCCACCTAACAACTGTATATTTAATTTTCTCCTTCAGCCCACCGCCCACAGTTATTACCTCTAGTCTCTTTTGACCCTCCCTCTAAAGCCTCGTACACACAATCAGATTTTTTGGCCAACCAAGCGTCAGATTTTTGTCTAAAGGGCGTGTGCCAGGAACTTGTCTTGCATACAATCGGTACACAAGTGTCGGCCAACAAACACGGACGTAGTGACGCACTACATGGAATTTCTGCTCGAGCGCCACCCTTTGGGCACCTTCTGCTAACGTCGTGTTTGGCGAGCATTGATTCCGAGCATGCGTGTTTGTACTTTGGACTTGTGTGACGGACTTGTGTACAGACGATAGGAAAATCTGACAACAGACCGTTGTCCGCCGAAAATGTACTGCTTTTGATGATCGCATTGACGCCACATGTTATTTGTACTCAAGCCAAAAAAAAAAATATAGTGCACATTTATTTTTTTGTCCCATCTAAAAACACACTGACACCAACTGAAACGGATACTAATAAAAAAAAATTCTGCCCAAAATATACTGACCCTGACCTTTGACCCTTACTTGACTGGGACACTAACCCTGGCAGTGACCTCGCAATCCTTGATCTAGGTATTTCTTCTTGATTTAGTTTACACACACTTTTTTTTTTTTTTTTCTCCTTGCAGAGAGAAAAAAAAAAGAAAGAATACAATGTATCTTTCCTCTCTGTTTATGAGCGAAACACAGGGCGGGGCTTCACAGTGACTGGTCACTATGGTAACCAATCAGAGGCTGCCACAGCGATCAGGTGAGCCAGCATTGGGAGTTCCAGGTACCGATAATGAGTGCCGCACCCAATGCTCTCGGTGAGTCCCCAGTCTCTGTGCTGGGAGTGTGGCGCGCTCCCAGCACAAAGACAGATACACATATGTGGCGCCCACTGCAAAAAGTCCACTCTAGTGAGGCCGCATATGTGATGTCAGCTTTAAGATATTAAACTGTATTGCAATTGTACGGTCTGCCCTTATGTTATAAAGCGATGTGTTAACTGCCAGCGCTATATAAATCCTGTATAATAATAATCCAGAGCACTAATTGTCATTTCTGTCTGCCGCTTCGTTCCTCTGCTATCAGAATCAATCACTTTAGACAAGTGTTCCTGACACCAAGAGAAAAATGGTGACAGGGGAGGAAGTTCACAGCCTGCGATTGACAGGCCCCAGCTGTTTCTGTGAGCTGTGTGGAGAGGGGCGTTTCCCTTCCATCCAATCAGTTCTTAGAGCTCTGCTCACTGAGCTCTGAGAAGTGCAACTCTCCGCCCCCTTTTTTCTGACCGCTCAGACAAGCTGTATAAATTCTGGACTTTGAAGGGGTGTAGAGAAGATAAGACCGCAGATAAACAGGTACAATGTATGTAGGAGGATTTGTTTCATTTCTGTGCATCACCTGAGGCCAGTCACTTCACTGGGGATATGGAAGGGTTTACATCCACTATAAGCTGGAGGCTAGGCAGATTGTGATGGGGTGTCGGGTCTTTTGGGTGTACAAGATTCTCTTTTCTGGATAAAAAAGACTCAGTTTAAAAGCAACTGACAGTCAAACCCGCTGCGTTCAATTCCAATATTCTGGGAGCACAACAGATGGATTAAAAAAACGCACCAGCCAGCTAATAACTACTGCAGAACAAGCCGATTGATTTTTCTCTTGAACTTGGGAAGTCAAAATAGGAATGATCGCCGTGTTCTTAGCGCAAAAAAAAAAAATGCCCAGGCAGCAATCAGTGTGCGAGTTTTGTGCTACAGTACCTCTCAAAACAATCAAAGACGTCAGCAGCATCCCGCAATTGACTGATCTTCAAACGATCCGCATCAAATGCCGACTGCAGAGGAGGAGACGGCTCAACCAGATCAAGATCAAGCGCAGTTCTGTGCTGTGGCTCGTATCGCCGATGCTTCCACCTCTTCGCATTTCAGATTTATTTTATCAATAGATCCAAACATTTTTGAATGACAGCGGGCATGCATAACGGATAAATTAAATGTTAAAGCTGAATTTCCAGGACCAATCAAATAGGGTGGCTCGTGCATGTGCAGTAGAGCAGCCTGCGGTGAAGCCACAAGCAGTCACAGCCGGCTGCCCACAGTTCATGTGATGGCGCCAGGGAACGAAGCCTGCTGAAGAAACCAGCTGGGTGAGGACTTCGCTGGATCCGGGGGCAGGTAAGTGTCCTTAATATTAAAAGTCAGAAGCTACAGGTTTTGTAGCTGCTGACTTTTATTTACCGTATTTATCGGCGTATAACACTTTTTCCCCCTGAAAACAACAGAGGGTATATCGTGCCTGCGTGTTATACGCCGATATAGATATATTTTTATTACCGATCCGGGGGGGGGAGGGTGCGGGAACCGGGCGGTCCGCCTCATTGGGAGGGTGTCGGGCCGGCCGCCCTGCCCTTCCCGGTCCTGGTTCAGAAAATGCCAGCCCCTCCCACACATCGTATCCCCGCGTCACCCCCGATGCCGGTACCTGTAAGCAAAAGCCGGTGTTCTTACAAGTTCGGCTATCACCAAGTGTCCGAAGGAGAAGGAGATTCGGAAGGCAGAAGGAGATTCGGAAAATCTCCTAAGATGAACGGCGCCATGAGTGGAGGTGTAAGCCCCACCATCCAATTGGACATAGGGCTACACAAAATTAGAGGGCCCCTCGCGGGCTCGCTTCGCTCGCCACGCTTCGTGCATGGCCTCGCTGCGCTCGGGTCTTTTATATTGTGACTCTATGTCCACTTGGATGGTGGGGCTTGAAAGTGGACTCACGGCGCAGGCGCCGTTCATCTTCGGCAATTTTTGGAATCTGGTAGTACTGTGTACTGCGCATGCACAGCGGACACTTTCTGATGGGGGACAGAAAGTGATAGTACACCGGTCGCTCTTCGTGCTGCTCTCCTCCTCCCGCTCCGCCTCCTCCTCGATTGTAGATTGTGATTGGAGGAGGCGGCCTCTCAATTGAGATCTCTCGTGTACCCGGTCATGTGACTCTCCTCTGCTAATTGATGGTCACATGACCGTTCTCCTCCCGCTCCGCCTCAATTGTAGCTTTTGATTGGAGGAGAGCGGGCATGTGACCCTCAATGAAACAGCAGAGGAGAATCACATGACCGGGTCCACGAGAGAGCGGCTTTAATTGAGGCACACAGAAGCCCCCCCATCTACAATGACCGTGACACAGGAGGAGCTTCTCAACCCTCAAAGGTATGCTGGCAGCGCTGTCCCAGGAGGCTTGTACTGTGCATGGATGCTGTGCAGGGGGGGTCCGTGTGCTGTGCAGGGGGGGGGGGGGGGTCCGTGTTATGTGCAGGGGGGGGTCCATGTTATGTGCAGGGGGGGGGGGCCCGTGTTATGTGCAGGGGGGGGGGGGGGGCCCGTGTTATGTGCAGGGGGGGGAGGGGCCCGTGTTATGTGCAGGGGGGGGGGGGTCCGTGTTATGTGCAGGGGGGGGTCCGTGTTATGTGCAGGGGGCTGGGGAAAGTTTTTTTTCCTGAAACTTCCCTCTTAAAATCAGGGTGCGTGTTATACGCCGATAAATACGGTATTTTTTTTAACAATTAACTGGACAACGGCTTTCACAACTCTGACTTGGTGTTCAGGGAATGGCAGCCTTTATCTGACCAATCCGTGACAGATTCCGGCATTGTGTTACCATCCGCCAATCCCGCGTGACACACCACATGGCCACCGAGAAGGATACAAAGCTCGTAGTAACTCTTTGGGGACAACATGGAGGTCCGGAGTTCTCCCAGCATGTTTGAGGCGTGTTTCAGAGCATCCATCAGTTTGTTCTTGTCCTGCGGAACAAAACAAAAAATTATTGTATCAACACTGATAGCGCTCCAAAAACGCGTAGGATTAGCTTCAATAAGAAAATGCATGACCAATGCACCCCAGAAACAAGCCTTTTATGCCAGCAATTTTCAGGTCCACATACATTTATACACGGCATGCAGTTCCCATGGAAACTAGCCAATCAGTTTCACAGCTGCAGTTATCGTGCATCCACCCCGCATGTAATATGCAAAAAGTACCCTACAGAAAGGAAATGCGCAGCCAAAAATCGCAAGCCAATATTCGGCCTGTGTGTACCAGGCTTTAAAACCTAAAGGATTATTGCACTTAAAGTGGTGTTCCCACCAAAAAAAAAAAAAAATTGCTTAAAAAAAAAGGATAAAAAAATAAAAAATAAAAATTTGAAACAAAAATAAAAAATGTACTCATCTCTAAATGCCTGTTGCTAGGGGGTCCCTCGTAGTCTGCCACCTTCAGTGCCCGGGCACTGACATCACTTCCCCTCGGCGCCGCACAGTCATCTGGGACCCGTCACGTGTCCCAGATGACTGAGCGTCGTATCCTGGCGCCGCTCGCGCATGCGCAGTGGGTGCCTGGCTGTGAAGCCACAGCCGGGTGCCCACAGTAAGGATGCCGGCGCCGCGAGAGCGGAATGGGGAACGAGGGGGGGGCTTCGTTCCCCCGCATCGCTGGACCCCGGGACAGGTAAGTTTCCGATTATTAAAAGTCAGCAGCTGCAGTATTTGTAGCTGCTGACTTTTAAAAAAAAATAAAAATTTTTAGTGGGCACTCCACTTTAAAGTGGTTGTAAACCCAAAAATAAATAAATAAATAAACCTGCAAGACAAAAAAAAATAAATAAAAAAATAAAAAAAAAAGGGGATAATGAGTTAGTATGCATAGCATACTAGCTCATTATATATTACTTACATTAGATCGAAGCCCCCGCAGCAGTCCTCGTTCACCGCTCTCGGCCGGCGACATCACTCCCGGAGTTACATCTCGGTATCGTGGGCACTGGCGCTGTGATTAGCCGGAGCCGCGATGACGTCACTCCTGTGCGCATGCGGGAGCCACAGTCCAACTGAAGCAACGGCACGTACATCGGGTGCATGCCATGGAGGTGGCATGTACCCGGCACCCGATGGACACATCAGCTACGGTGCCGACATCGCTGGACTCCAGGACAGGTAAGTGTCCGATTATTGAAAGCCAGCAGCTGCAGTATGTGTATTTTGCCTTTAGTTATACTTTAAAGATGCTGCAGCTTGGATGGTGCACCAAGTGGTACTAACAATTAGGGGGCGGGGGGTGTTGGTTGTAACATGGCGCTACACCCGTCGTTTTAGCAGCGCTTTTCACCCTCGTGAGCGGCTGATGTAGGTGCTTTGCAGGCGCTGCCCATTGATTTCAATGGGCAGGAGCGCTTTAGGAGCGGTGTATATACCACTCCTAAACTGCCCCAAAGATGCTGCTTGCAGGACTTTTTTTTTTTTTTTTTTTTAAATGTCCCGCAAGCGCACCGCCCCAGTGTGAAAGCCCTCTCACACTGGGGCGACAGGGGAGGCGCTTTAAAGGCACTATTTTTAGCGCTAAGACACCTGTAAAGCGCCTCAGTGTGAAAGTAGCCTTGGGGATGAATGGCCAGAACACAAGAAGTACCATTTGATGCACCACCCAGCGGGGCAGAAGCTTTCAGTCACTCACAGCTTTACAGGATGGCGAGAGTGGGGCTGGACGGAGCACCTCTGCCTTCCAGCTGCACGAAGACACTGGAACCTCATGCATAAGGGCTAAACCTCCCGTGTGCATGAGGGCTAAAGCAAATGTATAGCTTTGCACAGTATATGCAAAGCACAAACCAGCTTTAACCGCATGCCGACCAGTTGCCGCAGTTATACTGCGGCAACATGGTTCAGCTGCGCAAATCGCCGTCATGGTAAGTCGGTAACCTAGACGCCCACTAGGGGGCACTTGCGTGACACCGGAGGCGCCCCCTGCTCGTCCACAGAGCCAATGCGAGTGCCCGGTGGTCGCAATCACTGCCGGGGCTCCTTCGATCGCTCAGGGCACACCGAGAACCGGGATCTGTGTGTGTAAACAGTTTCCGGTTCTATGAGGGGAGAACAGACAGATCTGTCATCTCCCCTGCACAGTCCCCTCCCCCCCTTCAGTTAGAACACACACTAGGGAACACTTAACCCCTTCACTGCCAGTGACATTTTCACTGTAATCAATGCAATTTTATAGCACTGATCGCTGTAAAAATGCCAATGGTCCCAAAAATGTGTAAAAAATTGTGCAACGTCTGCCGTAATGTCGCTGTCCTGATAAAAATATATATATATATATATATATATATATATATATATAATAATAATAATAATAATAAAATAATAAATAATAAAGCAGATCACTGCCATTACTAGTAAAAAAATAAATAAATAAAAAATAATAAATAAAATAAAAAGCCATAAAACGAACCCCTATTTTGTAGACGCTATAACTTGTGGGCAAACCAATCAATAAACGCTTATTGCTATTTTTTTTTACCAAAAATATGTAGAAGAAAATATATCAGCCTAAACTGAGGGAAAAAAATATTTTTTTTTTATATATATTTTTTGGTGATATTTATTATAGCAAAAAGTAAAAAAAACTATTTTTTTTTCAAAATTGATGCCCTTTTTGTATATAGCGCAAAAAAAAAAAACTCAGAGGTGATCAAATGCAAAAGAAAGCTCTATTTGTGGGAAAAAAATTACGCCAATTTTGTTTGGGTTCAACGTCGCACGACCGCGCAATTGTCAGTTAAAGTGATGCAGTGCCGAATCGCAAAAAGTGCTCTGGTCAGGAAGGGGGTAAAATCTTCTGGGGCTGAAGTGGTTAATAACACATTACTAGAACGCCAAGTATGAACGCATTTCTTACAGCCCAAAGACAAAACAAAAAAAAAAAAGAAGATTTATCCTGCATTGTTATCTTCCTATCCCCCGCTGAATAAGAAGAAAATTAGGCAGTGTGAATTTTGTCAGCTGTAATGTGCGCCAGTAAACATCCCCTCCCTGAGGGAGCTTTGATTGACAGGCTAAGATTACCATCTCTGAGACAAAGATGTCTACCACACACACACAGATCAGCAAGAGAGACTATCCTTCCTGACATTCCTCCCCAAGAAGAGCGGATAAACTGCAGTAGAACCCGGGGAGGTCCATGAGGGTCGCTGTACCGATCGCAGCAATTAGACATCAGAGTGCTGGGAGGAGAATCAGAAGCTTTTAAGATGTGAACCTGAACCCGGAGGCCATAAGCCAAGATGAAAGCTCTCGAAACGCTTCTGACCTACACGATGAATTTGGTCAATTACAGTTGGTAAGTGTGTTTGCCTAGAGGATGAGCAAGAGAAGAAGCGAGCTAACAAATTGAAATACTGCTTAAAGCAGAGGGCTGCCAAAAAAATATTATATATATATATATATATATATATATATATATATATATATATATATATATATATATATATATATATATATATATATATATATATACACACACACACACACACACACACACACACACACACACACACACACATACACAGCGTATTTATCGGTGTATAACACGCATTTTTCCCCCCTTAAAATCGGGGGGAAAGTCGTGGGTGCGTGTTATACGCCGATCCCCCCAAAACAAGTGACAAAAAATAAATCGAGCAGCGCGGAAGAATAGTGAAGCACCGCCGAAAAAAACCGAGCCGACTGTTCGGCTTCGCTCGCAGTCCCGCCTCCCTGCGCTCACTCCTGAAACAGCAGGGAGGCGGGACTGCGAGCAGAACCAAACAGTCGGCTCAGTCATTTTCGGCGGCGCTCGTGCGGTCTGTCTCGGCGGCGGGAAGTTTAAACGTGGGAAAGGCTTCAAATGACAACTGACGCTGGTCGCTGCAAGTTTTTTTTTTTTCCCCTAAACTTCCCTCCTAAAACTTTTTTCCTTAAAATGCCCTCCTAAACTTGGTGTGCGTGTTATATGCCAATAAATACGGTATAATAGAGATATATATATATACTGCAGCTGCTGACTTTTAATATATGGACACTTACCTGTCCCAGGGAACCCGCGATGTCAGCAGCCGTAGCTGATCTGTCCGTCGGCTCTCGGCTGCTGCCGCCATCCTCAGCTAGGGAATCAGGAAGTGACGCCATGCGGCGTCACTTCCTGGTTCCCTACTGCGCAAGCGCAAGTCGCGCTGCGCCTCCTCACTGGTCCCTGCTGTCTTCTGTCTCCCAGAAGACAGTGGGGGAGGACAGAGTAGGCGCCGGAAGTGGCGTAGGTCACCGCAAACGCCGCTGTGATCTATACCAGGAAGTGGGAGCAAATACCGGATATACTCGAGTATAAGCCGAGATTTTCAGCCCTTCTTTTAGGCTAAAAGTGCCCCCCCCCTCGGCTTATACTCAAGTCACTGCCATCTGCCTACCTGATCAGCCAGTGTGTCATGCAGTCAGACGGCAGCCGACCAGTGTACAAAAGCCACGCCTCCTCCTCGTCCGTGATTAGGGAACACTCAGTTTCACAGCAGTGAGTCAGTGTTCAGTGTTCCACCTATCACGGATGTCCTCTCGTCCTCATCCCACCGACGAGGCTTTCCGTGATAGGCGGAACACTGAACAATGTCTGCTGGGAAACTGAGTGTTCAGCCTATCACAGATGAGGACGAGGAGGAGGCTAGAGGTCGACCGATATTTGCCATTTTTTAAATTAAATCGGCTTCGGCCGATTGTGCTGATAAAAAAGGCCGATTTTAAAACTTCAGCGCGACTTGCAAATGACTTCTGATAAAGTTGCCTGAAGTTTTCCCCTGGAAGACTTGTATGGGCAGCCAAGTGTGAGAAAAAGACCAAAAAGATACAATGTTTCTTCTCATCAATGAACTTTGGAGAAGTTCTCAGTTTAACCATTTATAGCCTAAATCTTTTCTGACACTTGTTGCTTACAAGTAAAAATCCTGTATTTTCTGCTAGAAAATCAATTAGAACCCCCAAAAATATATATTTTTTTTTAGCAGAGACCTAGGGAATAAAATGGCGGTTGTTGCAATATTTTATGTCACACAGTATTTGTGCAGCGGTCTGTCAAACGCAATTTTTTGGGAAAAAATACACTAATTAATTAAAAAAAAAAAAAAAAAAAAAAAACGTAAAGTTAGCACATTTTTTTCATCTAAAAGTTTTGATTACCTGTTTTTGTGTATTTAATATATAGTTTTTTTGTTATCTAAATTATACATACAAGTGAACTGATTGGAGGTTTTGTTTTGTTTAATAAATGTAAGAATTTTCTGTATTACTTATTACTTAAGGCTGCTTTCACACTGGAGCGGGCAGGGGTTGACAGTAAAAACGCTGCTACTTTTATCGGGGCTTTACTGTCATTTTAGCGGCGCTATTCGGCTGCTAGCGGGGCGCTTATAACCCAGCTATCGGCCGAGGAAGGGGTTAAATGCACCCGTCTGGCGATGCTGCCGAATCGCTTTACAGGCAATTCGACAGTGGTGCCCATTCATTTCAATGGCCAGGAGTAGTGGAGGAGCGGTGTACAATCGCTCCAAAAGACTTTTTTTTTTTTTTTTTTTAACATCCTGCCAGCGCACGCCTCAGTGTGAAAGCCCTGCAAGCGAGCCGTTTTGCAGGCACTTTACTGACGCTATTTTTAGCCCAAAAGCGCCTGAAAAACGCCTTAGTGTGAAAGGGGTCTAACTGTTAGATTTTATGAGAAAAAAAAAAAAAAATCGTCCCAAAAAAAAAATCAGCATCATATATCGGCCGCCGCGATTTCTAAATATCGGCATCGGCCAGAAAAAAAAAACATATCAGTCAACCTCTAGAGGAGGCGCGGCTTTTGTACACAGGAATGGCTGCCGTCTGACTGCATGACACAGGCTGATCAGGTTGGCAGATCAGCACACTGAGGCTGCAATGGACACAGTGAGGCTGCAAATGGGCATCGTTGACCCTCTTTTCCACTTACAGTAGCTGCGTATTTCTCACCCTAGGCTTATACTCGAGTCAATACGTTTTCCCAGTTTTTTGTGGTAAATTAGGTGCCTCGGCTTATACTCGGGGAGGCCTATACTCGAGTATATACAGTACCTGTATTAGACAGGTATCTGATCCCTCCTCCCCCCTGAAAGGTGCCAAATGTGACACCGGAGGGGGTATGTTCCAAAAAGTGGAAGTTCCATTTTTGGGTGGAACTCCACTTTAAAAAAGAAGTAAACCCCGATGGGTTTTACTTCCTCTTTTGCTCCCCGCAAGGCCTGCAAATGAAAAGCATAATGTCATTATATGACGCTTATCTGCAAACGAAGCCCGCAATGTCCCCTGAGCAGGCTGCGTCCATCTTCGCCCCTCTTCTTTTTGGGGCCACAGACTCCGGCTCTGTGACTGGCCAGAGTCGCACATGAGCCGTCAGTCACGGCACACACTGGGAGAAGAAACGGCACGGTGGTCCGTTTCTTCACAGCGCATGCGCCGATGACGACAATCGGCGCACTACAAGTGAAATATCTCCTAAACGGTGCACGATTAGGAGATATTTCCACTACCTATAGGCAAGCCTTATTCTATACAACCACTTTAAAAGAAGAGACATCCTGTGTAGCATTCAGCTACAAAAACCATGAAAGAGCAGCCTGCGCCTTCAATAGAACATTCCGGGACTATATTGGCTTTACATCCTTACCAGGACGCATACGGCCCGAAAACCAAAATTCCAGGAGGAGTAGAAGTTTTCTGATTTAATTACATCTTAATTTCCGGCGGAGGCTCTTTACCACGTGATCAGCCGCGTCCAATCACGGCTGATCACGATGTCAACAGGAAAGGCCGGTGATCGGCTTTTCCTCACTCGCGTCTGACGGACGCGAGTAGAGGACACTCGCGGCTCTCCTGACAGGGGGGGTCTGTGCTGATTGTTTATGAGCGTAGCCCCCCCCCCCTCAGATGCCCACACTGGACCACCAGGGACTCCACTAGGACCACCAGGGAAGTGGGCAACATGTGGATGGCCAGGTATGAACTCCCTGGCCATCCACATGTGCAAATGATGCCCAATCTGTGCCAGTCAGTGCCACTTGCACCTTTATGTAGCAATAAAAAACAGTGATGCCCAGCAGTGCCACCCATCAGTGTCCAGCAGTGCCCATCCATAAGTGCCCATCAGTGCCAACATATCAGTGCCCGTCAGTGCAGCCATATCAGTGCCCGTCAGTGCAGCCATATCAGTGCCCGTCAGTGCAGCCATATCAGTGCCCGTCAGTGCAGCCATATCAGTGCCCGTCAGTGCAGCCATATCAGTGCCCGTCAGTGCAGCCATATCAGTGCCCATCATTGAAGAAAAAAACGTACCCTTTTACAAATAATTTTAACAGAAACAAAGAAAAAAAATTCCGGTATTTTTTTTATTTGTTGCGCAAAAAATAAAAATCGCAGAGGTGATCAAATACCCCCAAAAGAAAGCTCTATTTGTGGGAACAAAATGATAAAAATTCTGTTTGGGTGCAGTGTTGTATGACCGCGCAATTGTCATTCAAAGTGCGACAGCGCTGAAAGCTGAAAATTGGTCTGGGCAGGAAGGTGTCTAAGTGCCCCCCGGTATTGAAGTGGTTAAACGTATCATAGAAAATCTCTCATATCAAAATCATATTCATACGACATCCACCCCTTATACACTTAATGACATAAAAAAAAAACAAAAAAAAAAAACACACCAATAAATTGAAAGTAGCACTCCCCCATAAGCGATGTGCTGCAGTTCAAACAAGTGGCAGTGTAGTGTAAGGCCCTTCACCCTAAAAACGATGTGCTTCACTGAAAAAAGCTTCCAATTAGTCCACAGTTTATATCCAAAAGCATAAAAAAAAAAAAAAAAAAAAAAGGAAGTGCAAGTGTTGAGGGCTCTTCACCTTTATAAACCATGTACTCCACCGCCAGCTAAAATGCTTGCTCACCTTGTAAGTGGATCTGTAAATGAATGCAGATCAAACAAGCTTTTAGGACAAGAATCCTTCTATAGCAGGGGGTCTCAAACTGGCGGCCCTCCAGCTGTTTGCCAAACTACAAGTCCCATCATGCCTCATGCCTGTGGGAGTCATGCTTGTAACTGTCAGCCTTGCAATGCCTCATGGGACTTGTAGTTTCGTAACAGCTGAAGGGCCGCCAGTTTGAGACCCCTGGTGTATAGGTATGACGATCATCTGGTCCCATCCACAAAGTCTGGCTCCTAGATGTATGTGCCGACCTCAGCTGGCTGCATCTCCGTATACTCCGCTGTACATATAGAAAGAAAAATGTCCGCCTATAGTGTAGTACAGGGATACGCAATTAGCGGACCTCCAGATGTTGCAGAACTACAAGTCCCATGAGGCATAGCAAGACTGACAGCCACAAGCACGACACCCAGAGGCAGAGGCATGACGGGACTTGTAGTTTTGCAACTGCAGTAGGTCTGCTAATTGCATATCCCTGGTGTAGTATGTTCTAACAATCACATAATACTCAACCACGCCCGAGGTAAAATACTCACATTTTATTAATGTATAAAAAGCATGTAAAAAAGTGCCAACACGGCACTCACAAGTCAGGTTCCAATAACACTGGGTCAAAGACTGACGTCACCTGGCTCTGAAAAAATAAAAATGGCTTTGCCTTTAAAGCGTTACCAAACCCCGGACCCTGCATTCACTATATCTGGCCTCCCACAGTACACAAAACATGGAAATGCAGTAGCTTTAGTAAAAATAAACTGCTAATTACCTTTTCTCATCAGCAGTATATAGCAGTCTTATTGACTTCTATCAGTGTCTGGTTAAAGCTTGTAGGAGGAGCTTTCATTCTCCTCCGACTGTCTTATGAGGCTGCAAGACCCCTGACTCTCGGTCTTGACAGTGCCGATTGGCCCTGTGCGGATTACATGCACCCTCCCACGAAAAAACAAAAACCTCTCTAGCATACACATGAAACTGAGCATGTGCAAAGTGCTCCAAGGCTCTGTACTGTCAGAAGATGGATTGTGGAAAAAGGGGAGGATCAGAGAAAACCGGATCAAAACAGCCTTTTTACACAATGCAGAGGATAAACCCCTTAAAAGTGGTTGTTAAGCCACTTGTATAAAAAGCTCCCATCCCCCCTCTGTATTAGAACAATAAAGCCCCTTTCACACTGGGGCGGGAGCCGCGGCGACGGTAAAGCAGCGCTATATTTAGCGCTGCTTTACCGTTGTTTTAGCCGCGGTATTCGGCCGCTCTCGAGCGGCCGAAAAAGGGTTAAAATCCCCCGTAAAGCTCCGCCGTAGCGTCGCTTTGCGGCGGTATTGCCACGGTATTACCGCAGTGTCCCATTGAAATCAATGGGAAGGAGCGGTATAGGAGCGGTGAATACACCGCTCCGATACCACTCCAAAGATGCTGCTAGCAGGACTTTTTTTTACCGTCCTGCTAGCGCACCGCTCCAGTGTGAAAGCCCGCCGGCTTTCCAACTGGAGTGAATGGGGCCGTTTTTTTCAGGCGCATTACAGGCGCTATTTTTTAGCGCTGTACTGCCTGAAAAACACCCCAGTGTGAAAGGGGCCCAAGTTCCCCAGTGTCTGGGTTTATATCATAAATATGCTTATCTGTACTGATAACACATCGTCTTCCTGCGATCATGTGACTCCTCGGCTAGGTCGCTCCTCTCTGACTAATGTCAGCGGCAGTGCCTGGCCCCGCCCACTGGAACTAACAGCCAGGCAGAGGAGAGAGGAGGCAACTGATTGCAGGAAGACGCTGTGTTATCAGTACAGATAAGCATATTTATGATATAAAACAGACACAGGGGAACTAACCTGTACTGGTAACACAGCATCTTCCTGCAATCGGTTGCCTCCTCCCTCCTCTCCTCTGACAGTTCCAGTGGGCGGGGCAAAGCACTGCCGCTGATGTTAGCCGGGGAGGAGAGACAGAGCCGAGGAGTCACATGATCGCAGGAAGACGCTGCGTTATCAGTACAGATAAGCATATTTATGATATAAAAAAAAAGACGCAGTGGAACTTATTGTTCTAATACAGAGGGGGTGGGAGCTTTTAATGGCAAGTATGAGAGCAGCAGGAGCGGGGGGGGGAGGGGGGGGGGGGGATGGGGGAGGTTGCTCACACGAGCAGGCAGTCACAGAGGGGAGGGGGGAGATGATGGAGGAAAAGAACACAGGGGACAGAGAGCAGGACTGCAGCTGACGGAGGCATGTGCGCTGACAACGGTGTCAGGGCTCAGCAGCCCTGATATATCGTGGTCCGCATACAGGGGAAGGGCATAGCCAGGATCAGACAGGTATTACAGGCGATACAGGGGGCCGAATGACACGCAGTATAACCATGCTTTAAAGGGAACAGGATCTGTTTATTTTTTGGGGGGGGGGGGTGTAACAAAACACTTTAAGTTGCACAGTGAGCATAACAAGCATTTTTTTTTGCATATACAGACTGATTTTATTGTTGTGGGTTTAGTAGCACTTTAAAGACTGCTGATCATCCTTGCAGGAAGAAAAAAAAAAAAGGTAAAAAAAAAAAAAAAAAAGGACCCAAAGACTTTTTTTTTGTTTTTTTTTGTAACCAGCATCTCTGCTTTCATTATCAAAAGTCTCGAGACGAAGCTGAATAAATATACAGGTAACATGGAAATCCTCTTTAAATTAGGACAGTTTACACCCCCCTCCCTCCCCAAATGAACACTTCATTTGTCTGCTTTCAGTATATTTATATGTTAATTCAATGCAATCCAACAGTGACAAACTAATGAAGTGCCATTAGGAAGTGGAACTGTGACAGTTGTTGGCGAGAACGTGGCAGCCAATTCCAGCCTGCCAGCCGCCGGAGCCGAGCCGCTCGAACGGTGATTTACATTGATTAGGGGAGCAATTTTCGGCGCTGTCCCATAGGAAATTAAGCAGATGAGGATTGATACGACCGGCGCGACTCTCAATACGTTTTGTGGTTTCATTCATTAGGCTCCATTAAAACAAATAGCTGTGGTATTGTTTTACTCAGTCTTAAGAAAAGGCCCAGAGAATTTTGATTTAAAAGTATAGAGCAGAAAAAAGTTTAATTTTTTTTTTTTAGGGAAACCAATAGACATGTGCATTCGTTTTCGTCCGAATGCATTTTCGTCCGAATTTCAGGTATTTTCGTTATCGTTTTAACAAATCATAAAGAAAGTGCAGAATCCGAAAAACGAAAGATCCGACATAAAAAAATGCTTTATTTTCATTGTGACAACAGTTCGTTATAGATAGGAGATTCGACGCTGAAAATAACAATCTGTGTCCATTGAACCTGTGGTCGAATGTGCCTAACCTTAAGTCTATTAGTCCAAGATGATTCGACGTAGAGAGGAAAGATTCGACGTAGAGAGAAAAGATTTGACGTAGAGAGAAAAGATTCGACGTAGAGAGAAAAGATTCGACGTAGAGAGAGGAAAGATTCGACGTAGAGAAAGGAAAGATTCGACGTAGAGAAAGGAAAGATTCGACGTAGAGAAAGGAAAGATTTGACGTAGAGAAAGGAAAGATTCGACGTAGAGAAAGGAAAGATTCGACGTAGAGAAAGGAAAGATTCGACGTAGAGAAAAAAGATTCGACGTAGAGAAAAAAGATTCGACGTAGAGAAAAAAAGATTCGACGTAGAGAAAAAAAGATTCGACGTAGAGAAAAAAGATTCGACGTAGAGAAAAAAGATTCGACGTAGAGAAGAAAGGGTTCGACGTAGAGAAGAAAGATTTGACGTAGAGAGGAAAGATTGCTGCTGGAATTGGGTGGAATTGCAGCTAAACTATACAGAGTCATACAGTTTAGCTGCTCCGTCGAATCTTCTTTGAACATTCGACAGAGACCTTAAGCCTTCAATAACAGATTAGACCTTAATTCATTTTGATTTTCGGACGAATGCATTTTTTAAACGAAAAACAAAATAAACGAATTTCGGGAGTAACTAAATTAATTTATTTTTTCGGACGAAAACGAAATTCCGAAACGAAATATTTCAGTGTGCACATGTCTAGAAACCATGATGTATTTAACGGCGACCTATTTTGAGCTATTGATTTACCTTTGTCTCTTTATGCGATTTTATACTTTACATACTATATCCATTTTTTACTGTAAATATTTGTGGATTATTATTCTAGCCGCTATTGCCATTTCGCTAAAACCTCAGCCACACACACAGAGGATGAATCGCTTTCCATTAGTCAGGCCTGAATGGAAGAATTGCACTGAGAAAGAGGAAGCAAAGTGAAACCCCAGAGATGCTGCTAAGCAGAAACTGAGCCTGATATTCACAGAGAAACATGGCTGCCCCACATATACAGCGTCTTAAAGTATTCATACCCCTTGAAATTTTCCACATTTTGTCATGTTACAACAAAAAACATAAATTTATTTTATTGGGATTTTATGTGATAGACCAACACAAAGTGGCACATAATTGTAAAGTGGAAGGAGAATGATAAATGGTTTTCAATTTTTTTTACAAAATATATGTGTGAAAAGTGTGGGGGGCATTTGTATTCTGCCCCCTTTACTCTGATACCCCTAACTAAAATCTAGTGGAACCAATTGCCTTCAGAAGACACCTAATTAGTAAATAGAGTCCACCTGTGTGTAATTTAATCTCTGTATAAATAAAGCTGTTCTGTGAAGCCCTCTGAGGTTTGTTAGAGAACCTTAGTGAAGAAATTAAATTATGAAGGCCAAGGAACACACCAGACAGGTCAGGGATAAAGTTGTGGAGAAGTTTAAAGCAGGGTTAGGTTTGAATATCCCAAGCTTTGAACATCTCACGGAGCTCTGTTCAATCCATCATCCGAAAATGGAAAGAGTATGGCACAACTGCAAACCTACCAAGACATGGCCGTCCACCTAAACTGACCAGCCGGGCAAGGAGAGCATTAATCAGAGAAGAGCCAAGAGGCCCATGGTAACTCTGGAGGAGCTGCAGAGATCCACAGCTCAGGTGGGAGAATCTGTCCACAGGACAACTATTAGTCGTGTTCTCCACAAATCTGGTCTTTATGGCAGAGTGACAAGAGGAAAGACATTGTTGAAAAAGCCATAAGAAGTTCCGTGTAAAAAAAAAAAAAATATATATAATAATAATAATAATAATAATATAATAATAATAATAATAATAATCATCTAAAATAATCCTAACCCCAACCCCTTAACCTAAAAGAAAAATAAATAATAAAATAAATAAAATTAACCCCCAATCCTAACCCTGAACCCCCAACCTCCCCAAAAAAATAAAAAGAATATGAAAATGCCTAGGCACAGAACGCACACTGCTATTTTTCATGAGGAATTCAAGATAAAAAAATAAAATAATAATATTATATATATATATATAAATTAATAATACAAAAAATAAATAAATAAAATAAAAAAAAATAAAAAAGGTACATCTTTCTGCATAGTTCTTAGGCACAATTAAAGAAGAATTCTAAAAATTTACATAGTTACATTGGTTTAACTTGGAACAATGCAAACATGCATATACCATCCTTGTGAGAATAATCTAGAACAGGGGTGTCAAACTCCATTTCATCGTGGCCCGCATCAGAAGTATGGTTGCCCTCAAAAGGCCAGTTGTATCTGGGGTGCGCTACATACAGAGTGCGGGTTCAGGAGTGAGTTAGGTACAGAGTACAGGGGTGCACTATGCACAGAGCGCAGGTTTCAGGGGAGCACTATGCACAACCCCCCCCCAAATCTTCCTTGCACCTTTCTCTCCCTGTGTAAGCAGCTCTGCTTCCCCTTGCAGATTCTGGAGATCTGTCCCGCCAGGAGTGCATGCAGGGATCTGTTGGTTGCGGGAGCCACTGAGAGCAAATCTGGTCCTTGTAAACACAGAAGGCCTCTGTGTTTACAAGTGACAGAGAGGAGCAGAAGGTGAGAGCTCAAGGAATATATATATATATATATATATATATATATATATATATTATATATATATATATATATATATATTATATAAATTTGATGTCTTTTACATAGTACTATTTTTACACAGTACCTCGTTTCTTTCTGTATGTCATTTGATTCACAATTTAAGGATAAGTGCACTATTTTTTTTTTTTATTACATTACTAATTATTGGCGTTAGATCACTATTGATTAGTTGCAGCTTTTCCATATATCACTATAACTTTCAATTATAATTTTATATAGCAGCGCTTGGGTATTCTCACTATATTACCATTGAGAGAATGCCTTGCAAGGTATGCAAAGTGATCTTCGACTGGACGAGGTGAAGAGGCAGGGAAGCAACATCACATTCTCCACCTCATCAGAGAATGTTTTGCATTTATTGGGAGAAAATACAAAACATTTTCTGAATGTTACCTGTGCCGAGCAGCTGACCTTCTGTGTTCACAATGTAGCAGGGCAGTCACTCAGTACAGGACCCAGAAGCAAGTGGAGATCACTGTAGTAGCGGTGCCTACATCAGTAACTTCCAGCTTCTAGAGGTATCCCACAAGTATGGTATATGCCCAAGCAGGAACAATGCAACTATGTAAAAATGCCATACCTGGAATTCTAGGACGTTCCCTAAATATCCTTTGAGTTCAGGTCCACTTTCAGGTTTGTAAACGGTTTGCGTTACAGTTATCATCACTTTTAGGAAGCGCACCCTAAGCGATGACACGCAGCTGATGTTGGAGTGAGTGCACATAGACAAAATGTGGATTAAAAGGAAATTGAAGAAGATCGGCAGAAGAAAGATGCAAAAAGGTTTGGGGGGGGGGGGGGGGGGGAAATAATAAAGAAAAAAAAAAAAAAAAAGGTCAAAAACAGTATTTATCTATCATACACAGTGCTTTAGCAAACTAAGAGGTTGATTTACTTAAAGGGGTTGTAAAGGTAAAAGTTTTTTTCACCTTAATGCATTCCATATATTTAGGTGAAAAAACATCCGACAATACCGCCCCACCCCCCCCCCCCCCCCCCCCCCCCCCGTTTTACTTACCTGACTCCTCAAAAGTCCCACGCTCGCCCCCGACATCCTCTTCGCCGCTCACCCTGGCCGTTGATTGACTAGAGTGGATGGATTGAAAGCAGCGCAGCCATTGGCTCGCGCTGCTGTCAATCACATCCAAAGACGTGGCACGCCGGGGGGCGGGGCCGAGTGATACAGCGAGCGGCTATAGCCGCCGGCTGTATCACGGGGGCGCGCCCTCAAGCACTCCACACCATGCTAGGGAGCTCGCATTAAGGTGAGAAGTACTTGTGGGGGGGGGGGAGCCGAGACAGCCGCCAAGGGACCCCAGAAGACCAGGTTCGGGGGCCACTCTGTGCAAAACAAGCTGCACAGTGGAGGTAAGTATAACATGTTTGTTATTTAAAAAAAAAAAAAAAATCTCCTTTCCACCCCCTTTAAAGGAAAATAGACTGTGCACTTTGCAAAGTGCAGTTGCACAGTGCAAGAGTAGTTGCTCCAGAGCTTAGTATAATGAGCAGAAGATCTGCTGACTTCCATCCTCCAATCACGTGCAAGCAAAAAATGCTGTTTTATTTTTTATTTTCCTTGCACGTGATTGGATATTCTTTGCAAAGTGAAGCTTTTCCTCATTTACTAAGCTCTGTAGCATCTGCTCTTTGCAGATGGCAACTGCGGAGTCTAATTCGCCTTTAGTAAATCAACCCCTAAACGTCACCCATTTATGGTTTAAGGCTTGTTAAATGCCTGATTATTCTTTAATTATCAACAGTTACTGTTGTCAAATACCATTCCTCAAGTGTTTTTATGAATGCAGTATAAAAGGAATCTCTGATCATTGTACGGGCAACAGCCCTTCATGATCAGCATGTGACCTCAGACTGGTTTCCTTGTCAAAAACCAGAAAACATAACCAGAAGTCATCATGTGATGCTGACCACAGGGCTCCCAGCTGATTTATAAGCCATCACGCCTTTAGATGCAGCCTCCATTACTGAAGGGTGAATATAGACATATTCAAACTGTGTAAAATCATTTGCTCAACCCAGCAAAATTATTTTTCTTAGTTTATCCTTTAAATTCAAATGGGCGCAACATCCACCTGCACATCATTCAGACAGCTGCAGAGATGGTGAGAGCACAGGGGCCTTCTTCCCCACCGAGCGCCAGCGGAAGGGGTCCTCGTCCGCACCGAGCGCCAGCGGAAGGGGTCCTCGTCCGCACCGAGCGCCAGCGGAAGGGGTCCTCGTCCGCACCGAGCGCCAGCGGAAGGGGTCCTCGTCCGCACCGAGCGCCAGCGGAAGGGGTCCTCGTCCGCACCGAGCGCCAGCGGAAGGGGTCCTCGTCCGCACCGAGCGCCAGCGGAAGGGGCCTTCTTCCGCACCGAGCGCCAGCGGAAGGGGCCTTCTTCCGCACCGAGCGCCAGCGGAAGGGGCCTTCTTCCGCACCGAGCGCCAGCGGAAGGGGCCTTCTTCCACACCGAGCGCCAGCGGAAGGGGCCTTCTTCCACACCGAGCGCCAGCGGAAGGGGCCTTCTTCCCCACCGAGCGCCAGCGGAAGGGGCCTTCTTCCCCACCGAGCGCCAGCGGAAGGGGCCTTCTTCCCCACCGAGCGCCAGCGGAAGGGGCCTTCTTCCCCACCGAGCGCCAGCGGAAGGGGCCTTCTTCCCCACCGAGCGCCAGCGGAAGGGGCCTTCTTCCCCACCGAGCGCCAGCGGAAGGGGCCTTCTTCCCCACCGAGCGCCAGCGGAAGGGGCCTTCTTCCCCACTGAGCGCCAGCGGAAGGGGCCTTCTTCCCCACCGAGCGCCAACGGAAGGGGCCTTCTTCCCCACCGAGCGCCAACGGAAGGGGCCTTCTTCCCCACCGAGCGCCAACGGAAGGGGCCTTCTTCCCCACCGAGCGCCAACGGAAGGGGCCTTCTTCCCCACCGAGCGCCAACGGAAGGGGCCTTCTTCCCCACCGAGCGCCAACGGAAGGGGCCTTCTTCCCCACCGAGCGCCAACGGAAGGGGCCTTCTTCCACACCGACCGCCAATATAAGGGGCATTCTTCCCACCACCCACCAATATAAAAGGGGCTTTCTTCCCACTGACCACCAATATAAGCGGTACTCTTCCCACCAATATAAGGGGCATTCTTCCCACTGACCACCAATATAAGCGGTACTCTTCCCACCAATATAAGCGGTACTCTTCCCACCAATATAAGGGGCATTCTTCCCACTGACCACCAATATAAGCGGTACTCTTCCCACCAATATAAGCGGTACTCTTCCCACCAATATAAGGGGCATTCTTCCCACTGACCACCAATATAAGCGGCACTCTTCCCACGACCACCAATGTAAGGAGCGCAGAGAGACCTTCTTACACTGACTCTCCAAAGACCAATATAAGGGGATCCTCCCACTGATTACCAATATAAGAGGGTACTTTAGCTTTGACTACCAAATGTAAAGTTGCAAATTCACTGACCACCAAAGAAAGATTGCAGATTACTAACTGCTGGGGCCACTTCACTTGGAACCAGTAGGAGGAGATCTTGTTATTCGAGCCCCATAGCATGAGGGTATTTCTCCATTGAGCACCAATGTGAGGGAACACCATGATTTTCCACTCTCCAAATTACTTTTCTGGCCATTATGATCTCAAGAGGAAACCTTTGGCAAACATTCCAAAGTGATCCTATTTTTCAGCCTAATATACCATGTAGCTGTACCTGTGAAGTCATAAGTGTCTGCATCTCCTTCACAGATCTCTGGGCTAAAGCCAGTCATACACCGTTTGAATCTCAGACGGTTCCTGTCATTAATGGGCGGGCTGACTGTACCAAGTTAAAAAAAAGCTACAGGTTTGCTTTAAAGTGGTAGTAAACTTTATTTTTTATTTTATTTTTACCTATAATTTTTACTTATTCATTTTGCCTACAGGTAAGCTTTTTTATATCTCCTAAACGTGCACCGTTTAGGAGATATTCAAGCGAGCAGCAGCAGGCGACGTCACCGGCGCATGCGCTCTGAAGGAACAGCATACCCGTGCCATTACTTCAGAGCTGTGTGCCATGGTCACTACTCCTGCACACGTGTGGGAGTGACATCATCGCAGGTCCGCCAGTCAGAAGGCCGCAAACCCAGACGGAAGACCGCTGGAGGGGGTTCATATTAAAAAGGTAAGTCTTTCATAATATGAAATTATGGGATGCATAATAGCACATTATAATATTGCCTTGTAAGGTGAAACTTTATTCTTATTGAAAATAGTACATAATACAGGAGTATCAGAAAAAAACAAAGCCTAGAGCCCAGGCCACAGCATAAGAAAATGAGCAGAACATAATAAAACAGTACAAAAGGTAATAAAGCTACAAATGGCTTCACTGGTATAGTTTGTGCCATACAGTACTCAGAACAGTCCTTACAAATTGGCAATAAGACAAGGGAGTATCCAAACAGTCCAAAAGACCAGGGAGGCCGGTGAGGCCCAATACGAAAAAGATGCAAACTGGGAAAAAATGCACACATGGGACAGAAAATAAAACCTTCAAAAAAAAAAAAAAAATAAATAAAAAAAGGGAAGGAGGAGGGAGGAAGGAGGAGCAAGGAGCATCAAAACAAGGAAAGGAAACCCAGAGAGGGAGCCCAAAAGGGCAACTAAATGAAGAGGGGAACCCACTGGTTATCAAGCTCTATAACAGTGGTTCTCAACTCCTCAGGACCCACTAACAGGCCAGATTTTAAGTAACTCCTTGGGGAGATTCAGACTAAATCAGTGTTTCTCAACTCCAGTCCTCAAGGCGCCCCAACAGGTCATGTTTTCAGGCCTTCCATTATTTTGCACAGGTGATTTGATCAGTTTTACTGCCTTAGTAATTACCACAGCCCGTATCATCTAAGGCTACTTTCACACTGGAGCGTCGCCGATGCTGGCGGTAAAGCGGTGATATATTTAGCGGCGCTTTACCGTCGGATTAGCCAAAAAAGGGTTAAAACCACACGTAAAGCAACGCTGCCCCATTGTTTTCAATGGGATGGGGTGCTTTAGGAGCGGTAAATACAGCGCTCCAAAGAGGCGGCTTGCAGGACTTTTTTGACCGTCCTGCAAGCGCACCGCTCCAGTGTGAAAGCCCTCAGGGCGCTCACACTGGAGACACAGCAGCGGCTGTTTCAGGGCTCTTTGCAGGCACTATTTTTAGCGCTGTAGAGCCTGCAAAGTGCCCCAGTATGACCAGTTGGGGCGCCTTGAGGACTGGAGTTGAGAAACACTGGACTGGAATACGGCAAGCTGAGTAGCAAATTATATCACCTGTGATGACTTTCAGTTATCTTGCCAACCTGGCCTGTTAGTGAGTCCTGAGGACAGGAGCTGAGAACCACTGCTCTATATGAACACAGCTGGCCCATGGTGCCCACACCTTAGTAAACCATTTAACGGTGTCATTAATTATGCTAGCAAGGTGTTCATTAAGCATCAGAACAAAGAAAAATAAAACAGAAGGTGTCTTTCTAGGAGCGAGCTATGGTGAGTTTCGCAGCTAACAACATACAGTGGATCAGTTTTTGCTTGGCACGGGGAGTACGATCCTCCTGGTCATTCAATAAAAGGCCACACGGGGCAACTGTAGCACTGGAATCCCTGTAACCTTTCAAATCAAGGCAAATGCCTTATTCCAGAAGCCCCTAAGCTTAGGGCATTCCCACCAGGTGCGATGCATCGTTCCATTAGGCCTCTTTCACACTTGTGCGACTTCAAAGGCCGCGATTTTGCAGAGATTTCACCGCGATTTCAAGGAATGCCTGTGTAAGTGGCATCAAAATCGGACCAGTGCAGGGACTACTTTGAAGTCGGAATGACTTGAAGTCGTACTAATATGAATGGCTGTCATTGGAAATCATGGGGAACGACTTGTCATGCTACTTTGCAGTCCCAAATCGTGGGACAAGTCGTATAAGTGTGAAAGGGGCCTAAAACTGCCACCCCCGAAAAACGAGGTAAGGTGGTCGGAAAAAGCCTCGATAGCCGAGAAGGGACCATAGACCATCGGGTCAAGACTTTTACGGCTGACTCCACCAAAGAGACATTTAGCATGCCCTCATACGCGCTACGCAGATTAGAGGCAAGAGTGCCAATAGTTCAGAACTTTCTCGGAGGCCAAGTCCGAGCCCCATGCTGGCATATAAAGGTAATTTAGCATCAGCGGCGAGCAACAGCCTGTAAATAATAAATATAAACCCCCCCCCCCCTTTTGGCAATGGGATTCCATGGTTTTTTTTTTGGCTCTTTTTTACAATATATCCCTCTTTAGTATCGCTTTAAATATATACCGTACAGTATATCACATTTTGCAATGTAATAGAGTCTCACAAATCTGCAGGTCTGGAAAATGCCCAGAAAAGGAGTGAGAAAACGTCATCTCTGGTATTGTGCAAGGGAACATGAGTCAGGAAGATCACAGGAAGGAGGAAACTGGCATGTGACCAGCGGGCAGAATTTTCTTTTTACACAAAACAGCAGAAGTCAGACCCTGATGGGAAGGCCTCGTTCACACAGCCTTACTATAGCGTAGTATCTGCCCGCCCAGGTGTACTGTGCGTCTGTCTGCAGGGAGTCTCATTTATGTCAACTGGGACACAGCCCTGATATCTGAGCTCCTTGCTCAGACGGTGTGTGTTCGGGCCGTGCACCCACTCAGTGAGACCGTGCAGCACCTGCAAACCAACTGAAATGAATAGGAATGGCTGCATGCGGATGCACGGAAAACCAGTGTGGGAAATCACAGCCCTCACACTGGCATGCAGAGCCTAATAAAATGAATAGCTGAAGTTAAACTTGGTGGAATTTGCTTGCCTTCCATGGTTCCCCCTTTACCCCCTACATCAATCAACATGCTAATTAACATCGTTATCCGCTTGCCGATCGTATACTGTATATATACACGGCAGAAAGGCTGCTCTCCGGTGCAGAATCACGTACCTGTACGTGATGCTGCAAATCCGGGTCTTGGGCTCACACGTGATTAGACACAGCAGGAGCCAATCAGCGGGTTTCCAGCAATGTCCGCCAGGGCCCGCCGATCTTTGGGAACACAGGTAGGGAACACGGCAGTCTGCCTATGTAAACAAGTCAGATCGCCGTCCCGCGAGAAGGGAAGGTTGTGATCCTGTGTTCCTACAAAGCAGGAACACAGATCTCTGCCTTCCCATAGTACAAGCCGAGTTTATGACTCGGGCCCCGGGTCATTGGATTTGATTGACAGCAGTTGGGACCAATGGCTGCGCTGCAATCCATCTATCCAATCAAAGTTGGGACTCCGTGGAGAGAGGGACGGTGCGTCCCTGCCGAAGAAGAGGAAGGGGCTCAGGTAAGTAAAATGGGGGGGGGGGGGCTAGGGGGTCGGTGGCTGCCAGGTGTTTTTTCACCTTAATGCATTACAACCACTTTAACTGCTTAGCGACTGCCGGCTGTCAATTGGAAGCCAGGCGGCGCAGCTCTCGTGGCGTCATATGGCGCCCTCCCCTTCCCTCCAGGGAGCGTGCGCGCGCCGTGTCACTGGGCACCCGATGCGCGTGCCCGTCAGCCACGATGTCCGCCGGGCACCCGCAATTGCCCAGTAACACAGCAGGACCGTGGATCTGTGTATGTAAACACACAGATCCGCGTCCTGTCAGAGGAGAGGAGACCGATAGTGTGTTCTCAGTACAGAGAAACACCGATCGGTCTACTCCCCTTGCGAGTCCCCTTCCACCACAGTTAGAATCACTCCCAGGGAACATATTAACCCCTTCAGCGCCCCCTAGTGTTAACCCCTTCCCTGCCAGTCACATTTATACAGTAATCAATGCATTTTTATAGCACGGATCGCTTTTTAAAATGTGAATGGTCCCAAAAATGTGTCAAAAGTGTCCGATATGTCCGCCGCAATAATCGCAGTCACAATAAAAAAAAAAAATAAAAAAAAAAAAAATCGCAGATCGCCGCCATTACTAAAAAATAATAATAAAAAAATACTATAAATCTATCCTCTATTTTGTAGGCGCTATAACTTTAGTGAAAACCAATCACTATACACTTGTTGCGATTTTTTTTTACCAAAAATATGTAGAAGAATACGTATCGGCCTAAACTGAGGGAAAAAATAAATGTTATATAGTTTTTGGGGATATTTAGTATAGCAAAAAGTAAAAAAAAATTATATATGTATATATTTTTTTTTTTTTTTTTTTAAACTTGTCCCTCTTCTTTTGTTTATAGCGCAAAATATAAAAAACGCAGAGGTGATCAAATATGACCAAAAGAAAGATCAATTTGTGGGGACAAAATGATAACAATTTCATCTGGGTACAGTGTTGTATGACTGCGCAATTGTCATTCAATATGTGACAGCGCTGAAAGCTAAAAAATGGCCTGGGCAGGAAGGGGGTGAAAATTCACTGAGGTGGTTAAGCTGGAATTTCACTTTCTGAAACTTATAACAATTGTTAGCAGATCGATTGTTATGCAAATATTAATCCTCTTCCATGCCGGAGCAAATCACTACCACTCTGTGAACTTCTCTTACCAGACATCTTTTCATCTGGAATGACTGCACCTTCACGGCCTGGACAGCTTCATCCAGCAGCTTCTCCTGCTCATCCTGGGGGGACTGCTGTGTCGTGGGCTAGAAAAAGATAAAAATAAAAAAAATAAACATACAAATTTATAATCTGCTACTTTGTAGCTGGTAACAGTTAAAAAAAAAACAAAAAAACACAACTACGTGAGGGATCACCACGAACGTTAGAGCGAGAGCAATAATTCTAGCGCTAGACCTCCTTTGTAACTCTACACAGGTAAACTGTAAAAAAAAAATTAAAACGTCGCCTATGGATTTTTAAGTACCGTAGTTTGCCGCTATTCCACGAGTGCAGGGCGGTCTTTAATATTGATAGACCCTGGGAAAAAAAAAAAAAAAAAAAAAAAAAAGGGTCTTGGTTGCCAGTGGTAAAAGCATATCATTACTGCTTACTGACAGGTTGCTAGAGGTTACAGTGTATCATTACTGCTCACTGACTGGTTGCTAGAGGTTACAGCACACATTACGGCTCACTGATTAGTTGCTAGAGGTTACAGCACATAATTTCTGCGTGTTAATTGGTTGCTAGAGATTACTGTACAGTAATACTGCTCACTGATTGGTTGCTAGAGGTCACAGCACATCATCTCCTCACTGCAGGGGGGGCATGATATACATATGCCTGCTGCGTTTATTGTCTGCAGCCATTTACTTATGAATGCAACCGCTATTTACATATGAATTCTGGTTATTTACATGTAAACACAGGGTCTGCAGGTGAGTCATCTGTACACAACAATAGGGCAGAGCTGGGCAGCATTAGTAGCAGCACTTCACACTGAGATATCAGGACACAGCACTGGACTAAAACTTCAAGGGCCAAGGGGATTTAAACTGGGATAGTTGGCAAGTATGAGGTAGCTGCTTTGGGCCCCACCACAATGACAGGGCCCAGGGCCGCTGCCCCTATTGCCCTGCCTTAAAGTGGTTGTAAACCCCCTTTTTTTTTTTTTTTTTTAAACACCTGCAAGACAAAGCCATAATTGGCTAGTATGACTAGCATACTAGCTCATTATGCATCACTTACCTTAGATCGGGGGCCCCGAAGCCACCCTCATCTCCCCCTCCAGCCGCAGCCATCTCTCAACAGATACCCGGAAGATCAAAGATACAACTATGTTGGTGTCCCTTGTTAATTTTAAATTGTATTTTTGTTTTATGTAACTGCCGACTCCCAAACTGTCATTTGAAGTAAAACGCATAGCCAAGTATTATTCTACACAATTTTTTTTATTGTGTATTAAAAAAATTTAAATAAAATTAGACATGCTATCTGCCAATAGAACTTAACCAAAAAGTGCATTCTATGCATCCAAAAATATAGAAAATATACCAAATCAAATCATTATTATTCAACCAAAAAATAAAATAAAAGCCTCATGGATGTGTCCTGCTTCTTAATATAAAGCAACGCCAAGAGTTGGTAAAAGCAGGGGTCCGTCATCCCAAGATAATTCAGAAAATCATCCGGATTATTCTCCTGGAGCACCCGCAGCAAAGGCATATGACATAATTGGTCACGATTAATAAAGCAACCAATTTTTGGTCCTAGAAATCCTCCTCCTTCTGTTCCTGGACTAGACTTGGGTCAAAGCAATAACTCCAAGGCCAATAATAAATAACACGTTATCTCCTCCGATTCCGCAACATGTTTGGTTGACGAACGGCCGTTCAGAAACGAACTGAGAAGCACGAAATGAAAAGCGTAAATCACTCACCAAACTTCTAACACAAAATTAGCAGAAGGAGCTCAAAGGGTGGCGCTAAAGAGCTGAAAAACCACGTAGTACGTCACTACGTTCATGTTTGTTGGCCAACAATTCCTTGCCGTTTGTATGCAAGACAAGTTTGGGCCAACACCCTTCGGGAAAAAAAAAAGTCCACGGTTTTGTCGGCGGAAAATTCGATCGTGTGTACGAGGCTTTAGGCCCAGTTCACACTGAAGCGGTGCAGAATTCACAGCGAATTCGCTGTGGATTCCGCACTGTGTCAGAATCGCAACACGTTCATGCAAACAGATTGCAGAGTTTATGTTAAAGGGTAAAGTTCACCTTTACAAAAAAATCTGCAAGGTGAACTTACACTGGACTCCCGCCCCATCCAACCCCCCCCCCCCCCCCCCCCCCCCCCCCGGTCCCACTGACCTGGAGTCTGGCGATCATCCGCTCTGACACATCGGATAGCCGCTTTACCGGTCCGGGGGTTAAAAATACGCAAAAGGTACGTATAAGGAGGCATTTTAATTGGGCCAGCCCATCCTGTCAGCGCTGGAGAAGGAGAGAAAGCCGCAAGGAATTGAAAAATCCCTGGACGAGTAAAGCGGAGATGTGATCTGTCAGAGCGGGTGATCGCCAGCCTTTAGGTACAGCAGGACCGGGGGTTGGGTAGGGGCTCCAGTGCAAGTTTACCTTACAGATTTTCTGTAAAAGGTGAACTTAAGTTAAACGACATTCCGAAATCGGTTTGCAAAACGCAGTGCAATTTGCAGAATCGGACAAAAAAAAAAGGGTCGTGCACAAGTTTGATGCGATTTGAGCCATACAAATCCATGGCTCAAAATGCACCCCAGAAACACGGCATGTAATTCGCACAGGAATGTGCTGCGATTCCTGTGCGAATTACATGCGATGTTCCACACCACATCCATGTGAACCCCGCCTTAAAGTAATTGGAAAGTCTATTTTTTTTTTTTAAATACAAAACACGTTATACTCACCTGCTCTGTTGCAGTTGGTTTTGCACAGAGCACCCGGATCCTCCTCTTCTCAGGTCCCTCTTCGCTGCTCCAGGCCCCTCCCTCCTGTCGAGTGCCCCCCACACCAAGCTATGGGGGCACCCAAGCCGAGTTGCAGCTCAGTGTGTCCACATGAAGCTGCCGTTCGGCCCTGCCCCCTCTCTCCCCTGATTGGCTAACTGACTTTGACTGACAGCCGCCGAGGCCAATGGCGCGGCTGCTGTGTCTCAACCAATCAAGAGGGAGAGTCCCAAACGGTCGAGAGATTTGTGGACATCGATGGACAGAGATGGGGCTCAGGTAAGTATTAGGGGGTGCTGGGGTGACTGCTACACAGAGAAGGCTTTTTATCTTTAAAGCATAAATTGCATTAAGATAAAAAATAAAATAAAACTTCTGCCTTTACAACCACCTTAATCTGAGCTCCTTATGACTTTGCAATTGTGTAGAGCGAAACGCATTAAAAGTGATATTAAAAAGGCAGATTTTATTTTATTTTATTTATTTTTTTACATAACAATCATGTCATACTTACTTGCTCTGTGCAGTGGTTTTGCACAGAGCAGCCCCAATCTTCTTCTCGGGTCACTCGCCCGTGCTCCAGGCTCCTCCCTCCTACCGAGTACCCCCCACAGCAAGCAGCTTGCCATGGGGGCACCCAAGAAGGCTCACTCCTAAGCCGCTGCTGTGTGTCCCCATTCACTCTTCTTTTTGGCTCACTGGCTGTGATTGACAGTAGCGGGAGCCAATGGCAGACTGGAAAGTTTTTCTTTTACTTTCATGCATCTTTATTCCCTACTATTGCGTGATGTTTTTACCAGTAAAATGAAGGCCGCGACGAATGAATGCATCCGGAGTTTTTTTTCTTTCCAAATATATTTAGAAATAAAAAATGTGTGTGCCCGGAGTTCAGCTTTAACCACCTCCATACCGGGCACTTAAACACCGTCCTGCCCAGACCAATTTTTAGCTTTCGGCGCTGTCGCACTTTGAATGACAATTGCGCGGTCATACAACACTGTACACAAATACAGTGTTTTTCCCCACAAATAGAGCTTTCTTTTGGTGGTATTTGATCACCTCTGCGTTTTTTATTTTTTGCTAAATAAATAAAAAAAGACCATTTTTTTTTTTTTTTAAATATGTTTTTTTTTGTTTCAGTATCAAAACTTTGTAAATAAGTAAGTTTTCACCTTCACTGATGGGCACTGATGGGGCTGCACTGACGGGCACTGATGGGCACCGATGAGGTGGCACCAATGAAGTGGCACTGATGAGGTGGCATTGATGGGCACAGATAGGCGGCACTGATAGGCGACACGGATGGGCACTGATAGCTGGCATGGATTGGCATGGATAGGCGGCACAGATGGGCATGGATAGGCGGCATTGTATTGCACTGATGGATGCCAATCAGTGCCAAACAATAATGCATGCCAATCAGTGATGCCCATTGTGGGCACTGACTGGCATCCCTGGTGGTCTAGGGTGGCATACCTGGTGGTCTGGTGGCGTCCTTGGTGGTCCAGTGTGGGCATCCTCGGGGGGGGGGGGGGGGGGGCTGCGCTGATAATAAGCACAGACCCCCCCCTGTCAGAGGAGCAGCCAATCGGCTCTCCTCTACTCGCGTCTAACAGACGCGAGTGAGGAAAAGCCGATCAGCGGCTCTTCCTATTTACACTGTGATCAGCCGTGATTGGGCACAGCTGATCACATGGTAAAGAGTCTCCGTCGGAGACTCTTTACCGAGATCGTAGTTGCGGGCTGTCAGACTGACACACCGCAACAACGATCGCCGCGATGCCCGCCCCCAGGGGGCGCGCAGTGGCTCAAAATCCTGAGGACGTCATATGATGTCCAGTCAGGATTTTTAAACCACTTTGCTGCCGTCATTTTGCTATAGGGCGGGCGGCAAGTGGTTAAAGTTCAGGTTAATGTTGGTTGCCAGTTACAGATAGAAACAATACCTATAATAGTTCTTCTTTACACCAAGAGTCAAAAAGGTTAACTTGGAATGGCTTGGGCCCGATGGAACGCTCTCAATATTTATGGCTTTCTTAGAAATCTCAGTCAATTTTCTATCAATAGACCCATTAAGCTTTCATCTGTGAAAAGCAGAAATCGACTTAAAAACCATTCGGAAAACACGACAGGCTTGTGTGACGGATCGGATGCCAGATATAGAAAGCCGAACACAAAGAATAACAAAGCAAGTCGGAGAGGAGAGGCGGGCAAAGATCATAGGGAGTCCGGCAAGGGAACTTCATCCCTACCGAAAAGTGAAGGCGAGGATCGGATCAGAGCAAAACCGGAAATGATGGTGCCAACCCACTGCCCTCAGAATGCCAAAGAACTAAAAATTCCAGCTCGTCTTGCCAACAGATAAACATTGGCAGGTCGCCCTTCATAAGGCATTTGTATGAGATAAAGGAAATGTAGAACAATTCAATGTTTATTTACTTAGAATAGCGGTCAGTTTGATGGAAATAATCCGTCCAATGAGAGGCAAAATCTTGTTTTTATGGACACTTTGTAATCACACACAATGGTTGTGTTTAAAGCTGAAATGTTAACAAAACAACAAATAAAAATGAAAGAATAAAAACAGCTTTTGCGACAATATCAACCTTCAGTCTATAGAGCGGGGGGGGGGGCCGGGGGAGGGCATTCGCTGAAATCGATCGAGGGGATTGGTTCCAGTAAATACCATTCCGCTATCCCTCCCGTCCCTGTTTCCCTTCCTTCAGTTGCCCAACACCCCTGTGTACTCCCCCCCCCCCACCACCACCACCACCACCACCACCGCCGCAGCCAGCTTCCTCTCCTGCGAGGGATTGCTTCACGAGGAAGAACGGGGATAGAGGCCGGTAAATGTAATTTACTGGTTCCTTTCTTTCCTGAATGAACACAGTGAAAAATCAGTACCGATCACTTACTGTGTTCATTCATAACGGAAGCATAGTAAACCATGTTTGTGAATGGGAAGCCGCTGATCACAGAGCACTTTGCATTCATTCATTCATTGATTCATTGTCCAGTGCAGCTGAGGCTGCAGAGAAAAGGACTGGGGAATCTCTGTCCTCAATCCATTTCTCAGTCTCAAAAGTGAGACTTTAGAGGTCTGCTTAGACCCCTGATATTTCATTAAAAAACCCCAACAGGGTTCTTAAACTGTAAAAAAGAATTAAAAAAAAAAAAATTTAAAAACAAAACATCAACCTCTGCTCTACTGACTGGCACCGTCCACTGCCCTACTGGCACCAACCTCTGCCCTACGGACACAGACTTTTGCTCTACTGACTGACCCTGTCCACTTAAAGAGGAAGTAAGTTCCCCTTGTGTTTTTGTACCTATAGGTAAGCCTTTAATAAAAAACAATGTGTCATTGGAAGGAATTGTGTCCCTTCATTGGCGTCAGCGAATAGTAGCAATAGCGCCCATTCACTGGCGGGAGCAATAGTGACTCATTTACTGGCATCTATGGGAGCAATAGTGCCCATTCATTGGCATCAGCAATAGTGCCCATTCATTGGCGTCTATGGGAGCAATAGTGCCCATTCATTGGCGGGAGCAATAGTGCCCATTCATTGGCGGGAGCAATAGTGCCCATTCATTGGCGGGAGCAATGGTGCCCATTCATTGGCGGGAGCAATGGTGCCCATTCATTGGCGGGAGCAATGGTGCCCATTCATTGGCGGGAGCAATGGTGCCCATTCATTGGCGTCTATGGGAGCAATAGTGCCCATTCATTGGCGGGAGCAATAGTGCCCATTCATTGGCGGGAGCAATGGTGCCCATTCATTGGCGGGAGCAATGGTGCCCATTCATTGGCGGGAGCAATGGTGCCCATTCATTGGCGTCTATGGGAGCAATAGTGCCCCTTTCATTGGCATCAGCGGGAGCAATAGTGCCCCTTTCATTGGCATCAGCGGGAGCAATAGTGCCCCTTTCATTGGCATCAGTGGGAGCAATAGTGCCCCTTTCATTGGCATCAGCGGGAGCAATAGTGCCCCTTTCATTGGCATCAGCGGGAGCAATAGTGCCCCTTCATTGGCGTCTACGGGAGCAATAGTGCCCCATTGTTGGTTATCAGTGAATGAAGCAGTGCCCCAAGGGCCCAATGAAAGTCAGCAAAGGGCCGCAGTTGGGAGACCGCTGATCTAAGACCCCTTTCACACTGGAGGCAGTTTTCAAGCGTTTTAGTGCTAGAAATAGCGCCTGAAAACTGCCACACATTCCCTGCAATGGGTGCGTTCACACTCGGGCGGCCCCAGTGTGAAAGGGGTCTAAAGGAAATAAGTAATTTGAGGTTTTGGATGCACTCGATTTTTAATAGAGACGCCGGTCACCAGTGTTCAATTTTTACTGAAAATGTTTGCAGTAACAGCGCATAACATTACTTTACAGGAGAAGGTCAATCTTTTGGAACATGTAACATGTTCCAGCGACCCCTGCCCCCCAACCCCCCCCCCCGCGTTACAGTGGGCAGAGAATCTTCTCCCCGCACCCACGGTCATATTTTAAAAACAACATTGCTGTGCCGGGCTCTGTCCACATCATTCAGTTACCTGTGAATGAATGAACTACAAGTACCGTCACCCACTGCAGCAGACGTACTTGTAGTTCTGAACGAACCGCAGGGTCACCGATGAGCGCCCTTGTAGTTCTTTCACAAGTGCGGCAGCTTTGTAACCGACAACCAGTATGCAGGTACAGGCTGAAGGATGCCGGGCTTGTCTGCAAAAGGCTGGCATTGCACCCCCCCCCCCCCCCATCACAGGTGCAATGCTTCCTTGACTCCTGCAGGAAAAAATAATAAATGCACATTTGTTTTATATATATATATATATATATATATATATATATGTGCATTCATTGTTTTTTTTTCTTGAAAGGTGAAATTTTGCGCAGTCATGCCACGCTGTACCCAAATAAAATGTCCTTTTTCCCCCCACAAATAGAGCTTTCTTTTAGTGGTATTTGATCGCCTCTGCGTTTTTATTTTTTGCGATTTAAATAATAAAAAAAAAAAGACAATATAAAAAACAAATGTTTTTTATTTTGTGTTTAAAACATATCCAATTAAAAAAAAATAATAATAATCCAGACACTGCCGAACACAGATTGAGGTAAAGAGACCATCAGCGGCTCTTTACCATGTGATCAGTGGTGTCCAATCACAGCTGATCACGATCTCAACAGAAGGCAGTTACCGGCCCTCCTCACCGCTCCTTCTCACGCAGTTAGCAAAAAGGGTTCTGCAAAAGTGTGTCCACCACTGCTGCCAATCAGTGCCCACTAGTCTCCTCATCAATGTCACCTATCAGTGCAGCCTCATCAGTGCAGACCCATCAGCGCCGCCTCATCAGTGCAGACCCATCAGCGCCGCCTCATCAGTGCAAACCCATCAGCGCCGCCTCATCAGTGCAGACCCATCAGCGCCGCCTCATCAGTGCAGACCCATCAGCGCCGCCTCATCAGTGCAGACCCATCAGCGCCGCCTCATCAGTGCAGCCCCATTAGCGCAGCCTATCAGTGCAGCCCCATTAGCGCAGCCTATCAGTGCAGCCCCATCAGCGCCCGTCAGTCCCGCCCCCATTAGCGCTGCCTCATCAGTGTCGCCTCATCAGTGCAGCCCCATTAGCGCAGCCTATCAGTGCAGCCCCATTAGCGCAGCCTATCAGTGCAGCCCCATCAGCGCCCGTCAGTCCCGCCCCCATTAGCGCCGCCTCATCAGTGTCGCCCCATTAGTGCAGCCTATCAGTGCCCATAATTTTTTCTGAAAATTGATCTGGGCAGGTTAGGGGGAGGGGTAAAAGTTCCTGGTAGGCGAGTGGTTAATAAGAGAAACTCCCAAAACCAGCTTTAGCTACAATATTTACCTTCAGGCTAAAGACTTCCCTCTGCAGTTTTTTATTTTTTCCCTTTTTGTCTTCAGTCTGATTACCATCATCATTGGACAGTGAGCCCCGCACCGCATGCGATTCGCACCCCCCCCTGCTGTGCCGATCACATGCGATGTCTGTGCAATGCGAATTCAGCCAGATTGTATGATGGCTGAACTCGCATTGGATTCGCACCAAAATGGTGCAGGAAACCCCCCCCCCCCCCCCACTGGAATCGGATAGCATCGTGTGCGATCTGATTCCTGTCCGAATTGACAGTTTGCGCTGCGATCAGTGAACCGATCTGGGGTGGGTGGGGGGGTGTCAATAACTTTGTATTGACAGCCGCAGTGGTTTGCAGAGGGCAATGTGAACTACCTGCAGGGGGGGGGGGGGGGGGGGTACGGTGCAGGAACCGGCGCTGGAATCCTGCATCGCTACAGTGTGAACCCAGGCTCAAAGAAACAGGCAGCACAGTGATGAGCTCATTTCTCTGCTCTCTCCTCCTATCAGCATGCTTTTATTTTTTTGTCAGCTCCATGAATTGATTGTCTCCTTGTGCTGCTTCTTCCTCTTCCTCTTGCAATCTGAGCTCTGCTGCATAGTGACATAGTGACTGCAGGAGGCCGATACCAGGTCACATTCTGATACCCATGCTGCTTGTTTCAATGATATAGGCCTCATGTACATGACCTGATGGTGCACTACCCCCAAATGATGGGAGAGATAGAGATTATATATATATATATATATATATAATATATATTATATATATATATACATACATACATATACATACATACATACATACATATATATATATATACACACACACACACATACATGCATGCATACACACACACACAAAATAGGTAGATGGGTGTGGATGAACACATCTTTATATACACAAAAGGGGGTTCAGGGACCCCCCCAGCTGACAATGGTACACCCCCCTCTATACATCTGCAGGCCAGCAGTGTGGCCCCCCTCTGTCTTTCCATAGGCCAGAAGACAGGGCCCAGCACCGCCCTCCTCCCCCCTCCAGCCTCACCTGCCCCCCTCACTCTTCTCGGGTCTCACCCCTCCCTGCCTGCCCCCCTCTACAACCCTTCCCCCACCACACACACAATCCGGGGTGACGGGACCCCCAACACTTACCATGATATCTGAGCTTCTCCTTCCAGTCATGTGACCTGTACGCTCCGCCCCGCCCTTCTCTATGATACCGAGCCGCTCATTGGTCCGCACCTTGATTGGCTAGAGTCAGGGAGGACGGACAGGGGTGGAGGCCAATGAGGCGGCGGGGGAAGGGGAGCGTCGTGTCACAGCGGGCTCTGCAGTGTCACCTCAGTGAGGGGGTGTTCTTCTGTGACAGGACACAGGAAACTTCCAATATCACTGTGTAATAATAGAAGAGGCTCCTGTGACACAAAACATGACACAACAACCTGACAGGAATGACCTCACAATCCCCCCCATGTCAGTGTACAATAATAATAAAGTGTATATCCAGAGAACATACACACATCTCCATGTCAGGAAATCCCCACAACAAGCACAAAGATGGCAATATTAACAGCTTCCTGTGTCCTCCTTTGGGAGACTCCCCCTCACTTCCTGTGTCCCCCTTTGGTAAAATCCCCCTCACTTCCTGTGTCCCCCTTTGGGAGACTCCCCCTCACTTCCTGTGTCCCCCTTTGGTAAAATCCCCCTCGCTTCCTGTGTCCCCCTTTGGAAGACTCCCCCTCGCTTCCTGTGTCCCCCTTTGGGAGACTCCCCCTCGCTTCCTGTGTCCCCCTTTGGGAGAGTCCCCCTTGCTTCCTGTGTCCCCCTTTGGGAGACTCCCCTTGCTTCCTGTGTCCCCCTTTGGGAGAGTCCCCCTCGTTTCCTGTGTCCCCCTTTGGGAGAGTCCCCCTCGCTTCCTGTGTCCCCCTTTGGGAGACTCCCCCTCGCTTCCTGTGTCCCCTTTGGGAGACTCCCCCTCGCTTCCTGTGTCCCCTTTGGGAGACTCCCCCTCGCTTCCTATGTCCCCCTTTGGGAGACTCCACCTCGCTTCCTGTGTCCCCTTTGGGAGACTCCCCCTCGCTTCCTGTGTCCCCCTTTGGGAGACTCCCCCTTGCTTCCTGTGTCCCCCTTTGGGAGAGTCCCCCTCGCTTCCTGTGTCCCCCTTTGGTAGACTCCCCCTCGCTTCCTATGTCCCCCTTTGGGAGACTCCACCTCGCTTCCTGTGTCCCCTTTGGGAGACTCCCCCTCGCTTCCTGTGTCCCCCTTTGGGAGAGTCCCCCTCGCTTCCTGTGTCCCCCTTTGGGAGAGTCCCCCTCGCTTCCTGTGTCCCCCTTTGGGAGACTCCCCCTCACTTCCTCACTGGGGCGGGCGTTGGCGGTAAAGCGGCGCTATATTTAGCGCCGCTTTACCATCGTTTTAGCAGCGCTATTCAGCCGCTAGCAGGGTGGTTTTAACCACCGCTAGCGGCCGAAAAAGGGTTAAAACCGCCCGCAAATCATCGCTGTGGCGGCGATTTGCCGGCGGGTTTGCGGCGCTGCCCCATTGTTTTCAATGGGATGGGGCGCTTTAGGAGCAGTGTATACACCGCTCCTATAGCGCTGCAAATATGCGGCTTGCAGGACTTTTTTTTACCGTCCTGCAAGCGCACCGCTCCAGTGTGAAAGCCCCCGGCTTTCACACTGGGAGTGAATGGGGCCGGATTTTTTCAGGCGTGTACAGGCGCTATTTTTAACGCTGTAGCGCCTGAAAAAGGCCTCAGTGTGAAAGGGGCCTTAGTGGTTTTTATTCACCGCTGGGTTTTATATTTTTTGCTAAACAAATGAAAAAAAAAGAAAATGATGAAAAAACTTTTTCATAGATTGTTACAAAATTTTGCAAACAGGTCATTTTTCTCCATTGGTGGGCACTGATAGGCTGCATTGGTGGGCACTGATAGGCTGCACTGGTGGGCACTGATGAAGAGGCACTGATAGGCGGCACTGATGAAGAGGCACTGATAGGTGGCACTGAGTGGCACTGATAGGCTGCACTGGTGGGCACTGATGAAGAGGCATTGATAGGCGGCACTGGTGGGCACTGATGAAGAGGCACTGATAGGCGGCACTGGTGGGCACTGATGAAGAGGCACTGATAGGCTGCACTGGTGGGCACTGAAGAGGCACTGATAGGCGGCACTGATGAAGAGGCACTGATAGGTGGCACTGGTGGGCACTGATAGGCTGCACTGGTGGGCACTGATGAAGAGGCATTGATAGACGGCACTGGTGGGCACTGATGAAGAGGCACTGATAGGCGGCACTGGTGGGCACTGATGAAGAGGCATTGATAGACGGCACTGGTGGGCACTGATGAAGAGGCATTGATAGGCGGCACTGGTGGGCACTGATGAAGAGGCACTGATAGGCGGCACTGGTGGGCACTGATGAAGAGGCATTGATAGACGGCACTGGTGGGCACTGATGAAGAGGCACTGATAGGCGGCACTGGTGGGCACTGATGAAGAGGCACTGATAGGCGGCACTGGTGGGCACTGATGAAGAGGCACTGATAGGTGGCACTGGTGGGCACTGATAGGCAGCACTGAAGGGTGACATTGATGAGGAGACACTGGTGGACACAGATTGGCAGCAGTGAACCGCCTCTCCACCAATCAGGAAGCGCGGGTCTGTTCCCCGTCACCTGATTGGCTGAAAGGACAGGTGAATCTATCGGACGCCTTGCAGGAAGAATGAAGGGACGCACGGCAGAAGTATGGAGTACACATTATGCAAAAAAAGGCTAACTTTACTGTTTTTTTTTATTTAATGCATGAAAGTTTTAAAAAACAAGTTTGAAAAATGACTGTGCAAATACTGTGCGAGATAAAAAGTTGCAACGACCACTATTTTATTCCCTAGGGTCTCTGCTAAAAAAAAAAAAATATATAATATTTGGGGGTTCTGATTAATTTTCTAGCAAAAACATGTAGGAGAGAGATGTCAGAATTGGCCTGAGTTAAATGTACTTTACTATTCTTTCTATGTTGTGTTTAAGGGAAGGACAGGGACTCTTTGCAGGTAACTATTTTAGGTAAAGACTTCAATGATTCTCATTAAGACAGTCTCCGCCTCCTATCACAGTCCTCGTCCAATCACAGTCTTCCTATTACAGTCCTCCTCCTATCACATCGGCACCTCGCTGAGAATTCTGGGATCCGCCTGCAAACTTCCTGCACTCTGTCCCCGCCCCCTTTAGACCGTCTGCGTTCGAAATCCTTCCGCCTGGCCAATAGCAGTGTGTGTGGGCGGAGTTCACAAAGAACCAGCGAGCTGTAATTGAGTTTTCGCGCGAAATCTTGCTCGTATCTGACGATGGAGACGGACGTGTTGCGGAGACTGGCACCAAAGCTGGGGATCAGCTCCGGCCGGGTCCTCGGGTAGGTGTCCCTCGCGGGGGGGTGGATCACCAGTTACAGGATCCTCCATGGGGCAAACATAGTCCGCCTGCTGGAGAACCCGAAGTTCCAGCATGGTCTGGTATAGGCGGACTAATACTATGTGTATAGAGGGGTCATGGGGGATCGGGCTTGCTGGGGGGTGTTGTAGTAACAATAGTACAGTATTGCTCTCTGGGGGAGGGGAGTTGTGCCCGCCCCCTTTCTCTGCGGTGGGGGGGGAGTTGTCGTGGGTCCCCCCCCCCCCCCCCGCTCTCTGCTGGGGGTAAGGGGGGAGTTGTCGTGGGTCCCCCCCCCCCCGCTCTCTGCAGGGGGTAAGGGGGGAGTTCTTGTAGGTCCCCCCCCCCCCCGCTCGCTGCAGGGGGTAAGGGGGGGAGTTGTTGTGGGTCCCCCCCCCCCGCTCGCTGCAGGGGGTAAGGGGGGGAGTTGTTGTGGGTCCCCCCCCCCCGCTCGCTGCAGGGGGTAAGGGGGGGAGTTGTGGGTCCCCCCCCCCGCTCGCTGCAGGGGGTAAGGGGGGGAGTTGTCGTGGGTCCCCCCCCCCCGCTCTCTGCAGGGGGTAAGGGGGGAGTTGTCGTGGGTCCCCCCCCCCCGCTCGCTGCAGGGGGTAAGGGGGGAGTTGTCGTGGGTCCCCCCCCCCCCCCGCTCGCTGCAGGGGGTAAGGGGGAGTTGTCGTGGGTCCCCCCCCCCCGCTCGCTGCAGGGGGTAAGGGGGGAGTTGTCGTGGGTGTCCCCCCCCCCCCCCGCTCGCTGCAGGGGGTATGGGGGGAGTTGTCGTGGGTGTCCCCCCCGCTCGCTGCAGGGGGTAAGGGGGGAGTTGTCGTGGGTGTCCCCCCCCCCCCCCCGCTCGCTGCAGGGGGTAAGGGGGGGAGTTGTCGTGGGTCCCCCCCCCCGCTCGCTGCAGGGGGTAAGGGGGAGTTGTCGTGGGTCCCCCCCCCCCCCCCCCCCCCCCCCCCCGCCCCCTCCCCCCCCCCCCGCTCGCTGCAGGGGGTAAGGGGGGAGTCGTTGTGGGTCCCCCCCCCCCCGCTCGCTGCAGGGGGTAAGGGGGGTGTTGTCGTGGGTCCCCCCCCCCCGCTCTCTGCAGGGGGTAAGGGGGGAGTTGTCGTGGGTCCCCCCCCCCCCCCGCTCTCTGCAGGGGGTAAGGGGGGAGTTGTTGTGGGTCCCCCCCCGCTCTCTGCAGGGGGTAAGGGGGGAGTTGTCGTGGGTCCCCCCCCCCCCGCTCTCTGCAGGGGGTAAAGGGGGGGAGTTGTCGTGGGTCCCCCCCCCCCCCGCTCTCTGCAGGGGGTAAGGGGGGAGTTGTCGTGGGTCCCCCCCCCCCCCCCGCTCTCTGCAGGGGGTAAGGGGGGAGTTGTCGTGGGTCCCCCCCCCCCCCCCGCTCTCTGCAGGGGGTAAGGGGGGAGTTGTCGTGGGTCCCCCCCCCCGCTCTCTGCAGGGGGTAAGGGGGGAGTTGTCGTGGGTCCCCCCCCCCCGCTCTCTGCAGGGGGTAAGGGGGGAGTTGTCGTGGGTCCCCCCCCCCCCCGCTCTCTGCAGGGGGTAAGGGGGGAGTTGTCGTGGGTCCCCCCCCCCGCTCTCTGCAGGGGGTAAGGGGGGAGTTGTCGTGGGTCCCCCCCCCGCTCTCTGCAGGGGGTAAGGGGGGGAGTTGTCGTGGGTCCCCCCCCCCCCCCCCGCTCTCTGCAGGGGGTAAGGGGGGAGTTGTCGTGGGTCCCCCCCCCCCCCGCTCTCTGCATGGGGTAAGGGGGGAGTTGTCGTGGGTCCCCCCCCCCCCCCGCTCTCTGCAGGGGGTAAGGGGGGAGTTGTCGTGGGTCCCCCCCCCCCCGCTCTCTGCAGGGGGTAAGGGGGGGAGTTGTCGTGGGTCCCCCCCCCCCCCCCCGCTCTCTGCAGGGGGTAAGGTTGTCGTGGGTCCCCTGCAGGGGGTAAGGGGGGGAGTTGTCGTGGGTCCCCCCCCCCCCCGCTCTCTGCAGGGGGTAAGGGGGGAGTTGTCGTGGGTCCCCCCCCCCCCCCCCCCCGCTCTCTGCAGGGGGTAGGGGGGGAGTTGTCGTGGGTCCCCCCCCCCCCCCCTCTCTGCAGGGGGTAGGGGGGGAGTTGTCGTGGGTCCCCCCCCCCGCTCTCTGCAGGGGGTAGGGGGGGAGTTGTCGTGGGTCCCCCCCGCTCTCTGCAGGGGGTGGGGGGGAGTTGTCGTGGGTCCCCCCCCCCCGCTCTCTGAAGGGGGTGGAGGGGGCAAATGTTTGCCCATAACAGCTGTCATGTGATTTCCTGTGCTATGGGAGGTGTGGCAGTTGGTATGCCACAAACTCTTAGTGTAGGGATCTGTGCTGCGGGACCCAAAGCCCCCACAGCTCATCTGCATGGAGGAAGGGGGGGGGGCACAAAGGTCCTTCTCACCTGGGCAAGAAATGAGGAAGTGCTGCTTCAGCACAAATTGCATTTATATACCATTGAAGGGGAGGAGGAAGGGCAATGTGACTTTAAGCTGTTGCCATCATGTGGTGGTTATTATCGTTACAGGAAGGCGGAGGAGCTGCTGCGAATGTCGCAGTTAAAGTGCGCAGGACTCTCGGCCATGTCTACAGCGACAAGTACCGCGGTCATGTGTCTTCAGCTCGCAGCTACGTCACTTCATCACCCTGTGGATAAGGTGAGAGCTCGCTGTGCAACATTCTAGGATGCCCGATTGCTCAGTATGATGACTTGTTTTCCATACATCGGATGATTGCGCATTCTTTATATATCGATCCTTAATTTTTATTTTTATTTTTCTTACAACTCGTCCTTTAAGCCAGGGGTCTAAAAACTTTCTAAACAAAGGGCCAGTCTACTGTCCTTCAGATTTTTGAGGGGCAGAAAATGCCCTGGTATCAATGGGAGTAAATAATGCCCGATCATTGGCATTAGTGGGAGGAAGACTGCCCCCTCTGTTGGCATTATGACAGAGACCTCATTGTGTAAAACCACTTGATGAATCCATTTTCAAAATAGGGTAGAAATACTCGCATTTAAAAGTGCATTTTGAACCTGGCACCTGGTGTAAACTGCATTTGTTAGCGGTGGGTTCCAACCAACATCCGTTTTGCTACCGGAAGTGCGTCACCGCTCAGGACCCACAGATGACGTCAGCGGAAGTTGCGTCACGATGACGTGAATCATCCTTGACAGGTTTCAAACTGATAGGTCATCCTCAGGAGAGCTGACTTGGACCCCTTTCACACCAAAGGGGGTTTTGCAGGCGCTATAGCGTTTAGAAATAGCGCCTGCAATCCGCCCTAAAGCAGCTGCACCATTGTCTGTAGTGTGAAAGCCAGAGGGCTTTAGCACTGCAGCGGTGCGCTGGCAGGGCGTCGCAAAAAGTCCTGCCAGCAGCTTCTTTGGAGCGGTGAACTCACCGCTCCTCCAGCGCTGCTCCCCATTGAAATCAATGGGGCAGCGCTGTAATACCGCCAGCAAAACGCTGCCATTGCGTCGTTTTGCCGGGGGTTTTAACCCTTTCTCGGCGGCCAGGGGTAAAAGCACCCCGCTAGCGGCCGAAATGTGCCGCAAATCCGATGGTAAAACGCAGCTAAATATAGCGGCGTTTTACTGCAGACGCTATGGGCGGTGTGGTGTGAAAGGGGTCTTAATTCTACTCTTTTTCTCCATAACTGTTGAACCATCAGCTTAGGAACCTTTTTGTTTAGTATGAAACCCTTTTATTTCTTTCTCCAGGACTATCTGGTGCGGCTGTCTGGACTCAACAAGAAGGTCTATCAGAACTGCCTCAAGTCCTTTGAGTGTTTGCTTGGCGTAGATACCAAATTGGGCATCAGAGACCTGGCCGTACAACATGGCTGCATGGAGGCCGTGAACCTTGCGTCCAAAATCCTCAACAGGTCAGAAGGCCGATTGGCTTTGTACTTTTGGTCTGTGTGATTTTTGGGCATCTGCAGACATCCGAGAACATTCACACAATCTGGCCCATGTTTATAGTTGATGTGCATTTGTATGTTAATAGGCCCTTCCGTGACTCTTGAATCACCTTTTGGAGAAACTTAATTGGCTGTATTTGTTCAGCCAATCACTTTACTTTCTTCTAGAATAGTTGCAGTGCTCCTCCTCTCTACTCTACAGGCCAGACATTCAAAAATCTGTCAAGTGAAATAAGGATACCGTATAAGCCGACCCGAATAGAAGCCGTGGCACCTAATTTTACCACAAAACTGGGAAAACTTATTGACTTGAGTATAAGCCTAGGGTGAGAAATGCGCAGCTACTGTAAGTGGAAAAGAGGGTCAACAATGCCCATTTGCGTGCCTCACTGTGCCCATTTGCATGCCTCACTGTGCCCATTTGCAGCCATAGGTCCCCCAAACTTCAAACTCGGTAGTTAAGGGTTCCTAGATGCTCCCTAGCTGCAGCCAATTTGGGGTCTCTGGACCCAAAGGGTCCAGAAATGACATTGCTGCAGATGCACACAGTTGACCGATTTTGGGGCCCTGTATCTCGGGGACACTTGGTGCTAGGAACCCCATCTTTGGATAAGTTGTAGTGCTAGTTCCACTTGGGGTTCCTAGCACCAAGTGTCCCCGAGATACGTGGCCCCAAAGTCGGGTCTGAAAATGTCAAGCACTTTTCTGCAGCAGCGAATGACCTTTTCCCGAACCGACTTTGGGGCCCTGTATCTCGGGGCCACTTAAAGCTAGGAACCCCATCTTTGGATATGTTGTAGTGCTAGGTCCCCTTGGTTGGCATATTAAATGGGGTTTCTAGCACCAAGTGGCCCCGGGATACAGGGCCCCAAAGTCGGGTCGGAAATTATTTTTTTTTGCTGCAGAAAATTGCTTGACTCGAGTATAAGCCGAGGGGGGCACTTTTAGCACAAAAAAGTGTGCTGAAAAACTCGGCTTATACTCGAGTATATACATATGTGTGTGTGTGTACACAGTAAGGGAAAATGTATTTGATCTCCCTGCTGATTTTGTACGATTGCCCACTGAAGAAATGATCAGTCTATAATTTTTTTAATGGTCGGTTTATTTTAACAGTGAGAGACGAAATAACAAACGTATCCAGAAAAACGCATTTCAAAAAAGTTATGAATTGATTTGCATTTTTAATGAGTGAAATAAGTATTTGACCCCTTCACAAAACATGACTTGGTACTTGGTGGAGAAACCCTTGTTGGCAATCAGAGGTCAGATGTTTCTTGTAGTTGGCCACCAGGTTGGCACATCTCAGGAGGGATTTTATCCTCTTTGAAGATCCTCAAGTCATTAAGGTTTCGAGGCTGAGGTTTGTTAACTTGAACCTTCAGCTCCCTCCACATATTTTTCTATGGGATTAAGGTCTGGAGACTGGCTAGGCCACTCCAGGACCTTAATGTGCTTCTTGTGCCACTCGTTTGTTGCCTTGGCCGTGTGTTTTAGGTCATTGTCATGCTTTGTATACCCATTTTCAATGCCCTGGAAGGGAAGGAGGTTCTCACCCATGGTTTGATGGTGCATGGGCCCCGTTGATCGTCCTTTTGATGCGTTGTCCTGTCCCCTTAGCAGAAAAACACCCGCAAAGCATAATGTTTCCACCTCCATGTTTGACGGTGAAAATGGTGTTCTTGGGGTCATGGGCAGCATTCCTCCTCCTCCAAACACTGCGAGTTGAGTTGATGCCACAGAGCTCAATTTTGGTCTCATCTGACCAACACTTTCACCCAATTCTCTGAATCATTCAGATGTTCAATATCAAACTTCAGAGGACTGTACATGTGCTTTCTTGAGGGGGACCTTGTGGGAGCTGCAGGATTTCAGTCCTTCATGGCGTAGTGTTACCAATTGTTCTCTTGGTGACTATGGTCCCAGATGTCTTGAGGTCATTGACAAGATTCTCCCGTGTAGTTCTGGCTGATTCCTCACCGTTCTTATGAGCCACGAGGTGAGATGTTGCATGGAGTCCCAGACTGAGGGAGATTGACCGTTATTTTGTGTTTCTTCTATTTGCGAATAATCCCACCAACTGTTGTCACCCTCCTCACCAAGCAGCTTGGCGATGGTCTTGTAGCCTATTCCAGCCTTGTGTAGGTCAACAATCTTGTCCCTGACATCCTTGGACTGCTTTTTGGTCTTGACCATGGTGGAGAGATTGGAATCTGATTGCTTCTGTGGACAGGTGTCTTTTATACAGGTAACGATCTGGGATTAGGAGCACTCCCCTAACCGCTTCCTGACCGCCTCCTGTACATATACGTCGGCAGAATGGCACGGCTAGGCAAAAGCGCGTGTGTGTGTCCCCTTTTAATTGCCTAGCCGTGGGGTCGCACGCGCCGGTGGCGCGCTCGCGTTTCGGTCGGGAGCTCCGTGGCCCGCGATCGGGTCACAGAGCTGAAGAACGGGGAGAGGTCTGTGTAAACAAACCTCTGCCTGCCTGTCATTGATCAGGTGTTCCCTGTCATCGGGAAAGCCAATCAGTGACGTCAGCCACGCCCCCTAATGTAAAAAAAACACTCACGTCACAGCCCATAACCCCTCCACGCCCCCTAGTGGTTAACTCTTTCACTGCCAGTGTCATTTATACAGGAATCAATGCATTTAAATAGCATTGATTGCTGTATAAATGACAATGGTCCCAAAAATGTGTCAAAAATGTCCGTGTCCGCCATAATGTCGCAGTCACAATAAAAATCGCTGATCACCGCCATTACTAGTAAAAAAAAAAAAAAAAAAAAAATGATATAAAACTATCCCCTAGTTTGTAAACGCTATAACTTTTGCGCAAACCAATCAATAATTGCCATTTTTTTTTTTTTTTTACCAAAAATATGTAGAATACGTATCTGCCTAAACTGAGGAAAAACATTTTTTTGGGGGGATATTTATTATAGCAAAAAGTAAAAAATATTGAATTTTTTTTTTCAAAAATTGTCACTCTATTTTTGGGGCGATCAAATACCACCAAAAAGCTCTATTTGTGGGGAAAAAAAGGACGCCAATTTTGTTGGCGAGTCATGTCGCACGACCGCGCAATTGTCAGTTAAAGCGACGCAGTGCTGAATCGCAAAAAAGGGCCTGGTCCTTTGGCTGCAAATTGGTCCGGGGCTGAAGTGGTTAAGAGTGCTCCTAATCTTGGCTCATTACCTGTATAGAAGACAGCTGGGAGCCAGAAATTTTGCAGATTGATAGGGGATCAAATACTTATTTCACTCAATAAAATGCAAATCAATTTATAACTTTTGAAATGCGTTTTTTTTCTGGATATTTTTGTTCTGTCTGTCGCTGTTAAAATAAACCGACCATTAAAACTATAGACTGATCATTTCTTTGTCAGTGGGCAAACCTACAAAATCAGCAGGGATCAAATACTTTTTTCCCCCTCACACTATGTATGTAATTTTATATTTATTTTCCATTGTAAAGTGAGTAGATGTCCCCACACACAGATCCACAGTGGCCTCTAAGCCCTCATTCTTTAAAGAGGACCTACTATGGGAAACGGCAGGTTTTTTATTTATTTTTTTTGAGCTCCCATCTCTGCAAGAATGAATGGTGACATCTATCCTTGCCTCCCGGAGGTGTTGGTTTAATTATAAACCAAGGGGCAGACATAAAGAAAGCAGACCTTTTGCCATGGAAGCTTCACTTTAAAGCTGAGTCAAGTCCAAGGAGGTGCATGACATCTCCTGAACAAATCTCTAGTAATTATATCTGACATGCTTATGGCTCTGCCAGAGCATACACTGACACTTAGGGCTGGGGAAATGGAGAGAGAGGCACACAGCAGCTATGCCCACCACTCCCCTCTGCTGCCCATACAGAGAAGCCTTTGTATTATGTGAACTCCTTCACAAAATACAAAGGCTTCTGTGATTGGACAGGAGGAAGGGAGGGACAGGCATAGCAGCGGCACCAACTATAATGTTTAAGACTCTTAGACCTGAAGCAGTCGGGGTGCAGGAAATAGAGTGCCTTATGGGAGCGCAATTAAACTGTCAGATGTTAGAGAAAAACCCAGGAGATGTCATGCACCTCCTTGGACTTAACTCATAGTGTGTCTTCCCTTACCAAGGAGCGGAGTTTCTGGAATTCAGCTTTGAAGGGTTTAGTTTTTCACTTAAATTGATGTTACAAATGCACATCTCCTGACTGCAACCCATTTTCGTAATTGTAGTGATTGATATCCAAATATTCGCCTTAATTGGATTACGTTTGTTTTGCTCTAGATATGAAGCTACGCTGCCTCAGGCTCAGCAAGAAGATCTCGATTTATCCAAACCTTTGTTTATCACTGCCGCCCTGTACTCCGCTTGCAGGTATGATGATTTGAAGGCGTGGGGGGGGGGGTTGGTATTCTCATTTCATGTGTCTTTCTCTCAATGGAAGTATTCTGGCCTGGCTTTAGGGAAGCTATCATTTTAAAGAAAACTCCTTGTATGTTTTATTAAACAAATGAATTGGTTAAAAAAAATAAAAATCCTTTTACTCCATTGAACAATGTTTAATAAAATACTGGGGCCTCTTTATTGCATGGTAAACTCTTAATACAAATGTGAACTAACCATTTAAGACGGGGGATCGGCAACTTGTCGATCTCTCAATCTACCTGTCGATCCCAGGCATCTGACAAGGTAGATCGCGACCGGACATGCCGCCAGCTCCTAATTGCGCCTGTTGCGGATCAGAGCGGCAATTTATATTAACAGCCGAGACACTGCCCAGATCACAGAGCATACATGCGGAGCTGTAGCGGGGTGCTGAGTGCGCTCCTGCAATCTGCTCTAATGTGGAAAGCATCCGGTCAGGCGGCGTGATCTCCACCCGACGGCTGATCTCTATTCCCGGCCTCTGACTTGCTATCATTCGGAGGCCGGGAGGCGGGACAGGAAGATGGAGAGACGCCAGTAAAAAGTGTAATGTTTGTCAGTGACGGGGAGCCGCGCAGGGGTTAATATTGACATTAACGAATTCAGCCCTGGAAAGGTTTACCTCCCTTCATGACCGGGCCATTTTTTTGCGATACGGCACTGCGCTGCTTTAACTTACAATTGCGCGGTCTTGTGACACTGTACCCAAATAAAAACCAGCACAAATACAACTTTTATTTTGGTGTTATTTGATTACCTCTGCAGTTTCTATTTTGCGCTAGAAAAAAAGAACGACTGACCATTTTAAAAATAAAACCTATCCAATGAAAAAAAATATATATAAAAAAAAAAAAAAATCTACTCTTCATATATGTTGACCAATATGTATTCTGCTACATATTTTTTTGGTAAAAAAATACCAATAAGCGTAAATTGGTTTGTGCAAAAGTTATAGCAACTACAAACCTATGGTGTGTGTGTGTGTGTGTGTGTGTGTGTGTGTTGTGTGTGTGTGTGTGTATTTTATTATACTAGTAATGGTGGTGACCAGCAACTTGTAGCAGGACTGATATTGCGGCGTAAAAAATCGGACACCTGACACATTTTTTTTTATATATTTTTTTTTTGGGGACCGCTAATACAGTGATCAGTGCTAAAAATATGCACTGTTACTGTACTAAGGACACTGGCTGGGAAGGGAAGATGTTAAACATCTAGGGTGATCAAAGAGTTAAAGCGGAGTTTCACCCTAAAGTGGAACTTTCGCTTATCGGATTCCTAAATCCCCCCCCCCCCTCCGGTGCCACAATTGGCACCTTTCAGGGGGAGGGGGGTGCAGATACCTGTAAAATACAGGTTTCTGCACCCACTTCCGGGACGAGATATCCGGAGCTGTCCCGCCCATATCCGAAGATGCCCCGTTGTGTCTTGGGAAACAGTTCCCAGGACACAACGGGGACCAATAGAGACGCGCATGCGCAGTAGGGAACCGGGCAGTGAAGCCGTTGCATCTTCACTTCCTGATTCCCTGACAGAGGATGGCGGCGGGGCAGCCTAGAGACGAGCGAACGCTCGTCACATTCTGCCGACACCGCTGGAACCTGTGACAGGTAAGTGTCCATTTATTAAAAGTCAGCAGCTGCAGTATTTGTAGCTGCTGACTCTTAATGTTTTTGGTGTTGGTGGCCATCCTCTTTAAATGTGTGTCCAACCAATGGGGGGGGGGGGGGTGTAACATCAGGGGCGATCAAAGGTTTAGATGTGTTCCTAGGGAGTGCTTACTAACTGTGGGGGAGGTGCTGACAGTCCCCAGCTCTCTGCTCAGGGAGCGATCGGTGGTGTTTGATCGCTCGGTTCTCAGCATTAGAGATGCAGCATCCACCTAGGCGAGTGATTCTGGGGGGGGGGGGAGAAGTTGTACTTTTACGTTTGGCAGTATAAGTGAGCCTTTATGGTTTGACATCTAAATTGGATAAGTCTATTTATTGCCTTTTTGCTTTACAACCCGAGGTGTCTGAAGTTGAAAATGGAAAAGAACAAGTTACTCTCTACCTCGGGTGTGAAGAAAGGAATATTTGAGCGTCTCTGCGTTCAGTTGGAGAAGATTGGATCGCAGATCTGTCGTAAGTCCGCCACGATTTTGTTTAAAATTTAGGAAGTCTAAAATAAAAATCCTTAAAGTGAAGCTGATATCAGGACATCGAATATTCTCCAAGGAATTGGCCCTAGTGCACTTACCCTCATCTCCCAACCCCCATCCAGCTCTGTGAAGAAACCCACACCTACCTAATTTCTTATAAATCACGGGACACAGAGCTAAGCTATTCATTACTTACTGGCTTGTACGCCATCTCTAGGTGAATGGACACTGGTAGACAGTCTTAGACCGGATGTCCTCCCCTATATAACCCCTCCCTTACAGGAAGTACTTGCGCTTTTTTTTTTTTACCAGTGTCTGCAAGGTGGATGGGCACTCTATGTCTTTACTCCCAAAACGGCTCTTAAAGTGGGGTGATACTCTCTGTAATGTTTTTTTTTATATTTTTATTTTTTTTGAACAATGAGAACGATTATGATATGTAAATTCATCACTTACTTCAGTTTTGTAAGCGAACTGCTGCCGGTTTTCGTCACCTAAAAACACTTATAAAAAATCTTGCTGCTGGGTGCCATCTTGCCTGTGGGCATGTGAAACCACACAGGCACCTTCTTCCTGGTTGCTGTTCCCAGCATGCACCGCCGTTATTGCGCCGGTCTCGCGCGTGCGCAGTAACGGCAAATGTAGCTCACGTTCGTCAATCTTGCGGGATTTTGGCAGGGCGCCCCGTAAATCTTGCGGGATTTTGGCAGGGCGCCCCGTAAATCTTGCGGGATTTTGGCAGGGCGCCCCGTAAATCTTGCGGGATTTTGGCAGGGCGCCCCGTAAATCTTGCAGGATTTTGGCAGGGCGCCCCGTAAATCTTGCGGGATTTTGGCGGTTGTCCGCTCTGACTCCTGGGATCAATGACACCAGATCCCAGGAGACAGTGCGGCATGACGAGGATCGACGCACAGACCCCGCCCACCCCCGAAGAGACGGAGCAGCAATTACAAGGTAAGTGAAAAAAAAAACTCCATTTAGTACTCTTTGCCTGATTTGGAAGGCAAAGAGATTTACTAAATGAAGTGTGTGCAGAACCGCTTTAAATGAATCAAGGGATTGACAGATCGGATCCATTTGAAGAAAAGCTTATATGCGTAAATGGTATCAGGATTCAGTCAGACAATGCCTATATAAACAACCAGGGCGGTACCAGGAGTCGTTCAGCTCAGGAAGAGGTGAACAACATATTAGCCTGAGCTGGTTCTTTCGGCAGTCCATATCCCAGGGTTAGAACTGGAGGGCAGATTATCTCAGCCGCCAGCAGATCGGCCTGGGGAAATAGTCCCTATAGCCGAGGGTGTTCTGGGAAATTTGCCAGCGTTGGGGGGTGGCCAGATGTTGACCCTGGATGCCAATAGATCAACAACAAGCTACATCAGTTTGTGTCCCGAACAAGGGATCCCCTGGCAATTGGAGCAGGTGCTCTGGTAGTTCCGTGGAGCCTTCCACATTTGTTGCGCAGGATTCGGAGAGAGGGGGTTTCAGTCATTCTGGTGGAATCGGCCTGTCCCAGAAGGCCCTGGTTCCTGGAGATCGGGAGCTTGGCAATAGAGGGGCCATGGATGCTTCCACCCCAATTTAGTCGCTTAATTTGACGGCATGTCTATTGTAGCCAGGGTGCTGAAGGATTGTGGAATCTCTAGTCTACTGTAGTGGATGCTAAGAAAGCAGTCATTAGGAAGATCTATCGTAAGGTCCGGAAGACTTGTATAGCTTGGTGTGAAGCCAGAAAATGGTATCCTCGGAAATGTGATTGGGAGAATTCTCTTTTCTACAGTTGGCTGTGGAAATCAGATTGGCTTTGGGTACAATCCGAGGTCAGATTTTGGCCCTGTCCATATTCTTTCAAAGGCCTTTAGCCTCCCATTCGCTGGTCCGAACCTTTATATGCAGGGGGCAACTCGTTTGCTTCCCCCCCCAGTAGGTCACCAATGTGTCCATGGGACTTTAAATTTGGTACTGTCTGTGTTGGAGACAATCATTTGAGCCTATCAAGGGAATTCCATTAGTCTTGCTGTCATGCAAACTAGCCTTCCTGATGGCTATCACCTCGGCTAGAAGGGTGTCAGAATTGGTGGCCCTTTCATGTAGGGAACCATACCTAATTCTTAGACCCCTTTCACACCAAGGGCGTTTTGCAGGCGCTATAACGTTAGAATTAGTGCCTGCAATCCACCCCTAAAACAGCTGCACCATTGTCTGCAGTGTGAAAGCCCGAGGGCTTTCACACTGCAGCGTTGCGCTGGCAGGACGTCCAGAGCTGCTCCCCATTGAAATCAATGGGGCAGCGATGTAATACCGCCGGCAAAACACCGCTATTGCAGTGTTTTGCTGGGGGTTTTAACCCTTTCTCGGCCGCCAGCGGGGTGTAAAAGCACCCCGCTAGCGGCCAAAATGCGCCGCAAATCCGACGGTAAAATCGCGGCGTTTTACCGCCGGCGCTATGGGAGGTGTGGTGTGAAAGGGGTCTAAACCATGACAAGGTGATGTTGCGTCCTATTCCATCCTTCTTGCTAAAGGTGGTGCCGGCCTTTAATTTTAAATCCGGACGTTTTTATTTTTTGTTTTTTTGCAGCCTCGTTCAGTGGAACAGAGGCGACTGCATTCCTTGGACATTTTTCAGGCAGTCATTTTTTTTTTTTTGTCTACATCTGCAGAGATCTGAGGATCTGACTCCTCCCCCTTTTTTTTTTTTTTTTTTTTTTTTTTTTTTTTTTTTTAATATAACCAGAAGGACCCAAGAAGCTTCCATTGCCAATTGGGTCCCCCAGTTGGTCATTAAGGCCTATAGTCTGAAATGTAAGGCTCCTCCATTTCAGAGTGAGACCTCATTCTACCAGGGGTGCAGTAACCTCCTGGACTTTTCCCCTTCAGGTATATGTGGCTCAGATTTGTAAGGCTGCTATCTGGTCTTCAGTGCGTTCACAAGATTTTATCAGGTAGATGTTAGAGCGGCCGAAGATTCGGCTTTCAGCCGTAGTGAACTACAGGCTGCCGTTTAAAGTCTGATGGCTACTTTTTTTGTCTCCCTCCCCTCAAGGCCATTGCTCTGGGACTTCCGAGTAAGTAATGAATAACAGCCTAGCTCTGTGTCCCGTGATGTATGATAAAGAAAATTAGGATTTTTTTTTTTTTCATCATACTTGCCTGTAAAATCCTTTTCTTTGAATACATCACGGGACACAGAGGTCCTTCCCCCCCCCCCCCCCCCCCCTCGTTTCAAGGATTCGGTGTTTGCTATAAAATTGAAGTACTTCCTGTATGGGAGGGGTTATATAAGGGCAGACTTCCTGTCTACCAGTGTCCATTCATCTAGAGATGGGGTATAACCCAGTAAGTAATAATAGCCTAGCTCTGTGTCCCATGATGTATTCAAAGAAAAACATTTTTTTTTTTTTATTTTACAGGTAAGTATGACCGAAAAAATCCTATTTACATTTTTCCAGACCTGATGGCACCAATTTTGTTATTTCCAGTTTAACTACTGTAATAGGGCTGGTTCACATTGGCTTTGGTTTGCATTCAGATTGTTCTGCAGAGAGCATTTGTCGGGTGGGGAGGAAGCATTGTGGTTCCTCACTGCCTGCTCAAACCCCTTGATCCCTGCACTAGCATGCTGCAACCATGGGGAGCTTGCAGAGTGGCCCCAATAACATAAATGGGTTGCATTCAGCAGGTGCTTTCACACCAGCAGTTGATGGTTTTTTACCCCCCTCTTTAAAACCCCAAACCATCACCCCCCAGTAGATGCAGTGGCCAGGGGTGTACACATCCCACAATGCTTTGCAGCCACAGCAGGAATTCTACCCCCTGTCATTTTTGCTGGGTGCTATGCAATGCATGATGCTGTGTGGTGATTGGGGGTTAAAGCCGGTGGCGAGAAGGCGATACCACGCCTCCACCGCCTGTTAAATGACCCACGTTTGGTTCACTCTTTGGAGACCAAAGCTTGTATGAATGAGCCTAAGAATGTCAGGGGGTATAATTCCCACCATGAAGCATTGCAGCTGTGGCACCAGTACACCCCATCTGCTGCCTCTGTAGCAGTAGAAGTGGCTCAACCACAGGGCTTTATCGCCCCCCCCCCCCCCCCAAAAAAAAGGCTAGGTTCACACTTGTGCCTGCAACCATTGCGAACAGCTGCGATGCCCGTGGGCCAGAGACGCATTTGGCTGCCATTCATTCCTAAAGCGGTAGTAAACCGCTGAAGAAAAATAAATAAATTTGCAAGACAATGGCCTAATGTGCTAGTATGCATCGCATACTTGCACATTAAGAAATACCTTAGTACGAAGCTCCCGCAGCCCTACCCGGTCAGCGACGAGGGGGCTGACATGTTGCGTCGCCGTTCCTTCCAGGGTCGCTGGTGCTGTGAGTGTCCGGAGCCGCAATAAAAATCACTCCCTCGCATGCGCGCGGGAGTCCTCTGTTCCGGCACGATATGCCGGACCTTCACTGTGCATGCGCTGCTGACGTCAGCAGCTGCATGCAGGGTGAATATCTCCTAAACTGTAGGTTTAGGAGATATTCATTTTTACCTACAGGTAAACCTTATTATGGGCTTACCTGTACGTTAAAAAAAAAAGTCCAAGCGGAGTATACAATCACTTTAATGGCGCCCCCACGCATTTGTGCGCTTGCAGGAACTGATGAGAAATCGTTTGGTCAAAAACTTTTTATTTTTTATGCGGGTAACGCTGGCTTGGCAGCCAATTTAGACTGGCCTGCCCACGCAGATGCGGGCTGCACAGCCAGCACAAGTGTGAACCAGGGCTAAATCCGTTATCAATTTTTATGTTGGTTTTTAAATGTGGCCTCATTTGATGTTCATTGCATATCAAAATCTCAATAAAAATAATTAAATTTAAAAAAATAAATGAAAATTTAAACTGTTGAGGAGATTAAATGATTACAGGGGTGAAGTTTCTTACATCCTGGCACTTCTCTGTACATACTGCAGCGTTGTGTTCGGAAAGCTTGAACTTTATAAATACATCAGTGTCTCCCTTATTCTATCCTCCTAAGGTGATGGGTTGTCTTTTTGTTTCTGACCTATAAATGTCTCCCAATCACAAGCTCTGCGTCTTTCTTTCAATTTCAGAGGAGAACACCGCCATCACGCAGCAGCCGCGGAAAAAGCAGAAGACTCTCCTGGAATGTATAGAACAGAACTACGGTAAGATTGACCTCCTAAGGGTGGGGAGATCCGGGTAATATGTTTAATGATTGTGCCAGCTTTGCTTTAATCACCAAACTGTTGATTGCACATTTGAAACATGTTTATGGATTCGGCTGCCAAAGGGCTTGTCGCTTTTTTTTACTGCCAATTTTGTGATTTACTAACCATTTTCTACACGGCTCAGCCAGACAGCTGACACTCGGAGCTCCTGATTAAAGATGACGTTTAATCTGCTTGTAGATTTGCCTGCATTGGTACTTATTTCCTCCATTAATATGCTAATGATATTTTTAAATCCATACTTTTGGACCTAGTGATGTCATCACTGGGTCTTTGTGTTCCCCAGTGCAATGGTGGCAGATCATGGCTGGTGGGAGGGGCCAACAGGGTGCTGTACAGAGCTTCCTGAAAACATCACAGGCCCCCCTGCCTTGGCTCTCCTCTCAAATCCCCAGCCCTGGTGCAAGCAGTGGGTCGGCTCTTATGAGGAGTGGGTGTTCCCAGGTCTTTTTCTAAAAGGCCCCTGTCTCCCCCCCTATGATCCACTGAAGCTAACGGAGCACAGATTGCGCTGCATTACCCAGGACCCAAAAGTGATATTTTACTAGTCCCTTTCGGGTCATTAACCACTTGCCAACCAGGCCAATTCTGACACGTCTCTCCTGCGTATAAAAAAAAAAAAAAATCTACGTTTTTGTTGCTAGAAAATCATTGTATGTATAATTTTCGATCTCCGTAATAATATACTCGAGTTTTTCCGCACTTTTTTTTTTGTTTTATTGTCCCTCCCCCCCCCCCCCCCCCCCCTATACTCGAGTCAAGCACTTTTCTGCAGCAGAGAATGACATTTTCCGACCTGGTTTTGGGGCCCCGTATCTCGGGGCCACTTGGTGCTAGGAACCCCAAAATTTGTGTGCAAACTAGGGCTGTTGCTGATTAAAATTTGTGTAAGATTTAATCGTGTTTTTTTTATCGTCTTATTTCGATTAATTATAAAGCACATCAATTTTACAATTTTTTTACTGTAATGTCCATCTGCCCACATCTCCCCCCATACCGTAATATTGACCTATACAATTGTCCGCTCTGTCCGGAATAGACAGCAGGCAGACCCGTCCATCCGCAGAGTAGACGGCACAAGCAGGTGGGTGACATCAGCACGCCGCTACTAAGCCGCCACTGGGTGGACGCCGCTCCGGAGCTAGGCCGAAGCCACGGCCTTTCCTATGGGCGAGACCGCGGAGCTCAATCCGCAGATCATCCTCGATCAAAATTATTTTGATTAATCGAACAATTAATCGTTAATTTCCGCTGCCCTAGTGCAAACAAGGTTCCTAGAACCAAGTGGCCCCGAGATACGGGCCCCAAAGTCGGTTCGGAAAATGTAATTCTCTGCTGCAGAAAAGTGCTTGACATTTTCCAAGCATCTTTGGATATGTTGTAGTGTTGGTTCCACTGGGTTTGCACACCAATTTGGGGTTCCTAGCACCAAGTGGCCCCGAGATATGGGGTCCTAAATTCGGTCAATTGTGTCCCATCTGCAGCAATGTAATTTCGGGACCCTTTGGGTCCAGAGACCCCAAATTGGCTGCAGCTAGGGGGCATCTAGGAACCCTTAACTACCAAGTTTGAAGTTCGGGGGACCTATGGCTGCAAATGGGCACAGTGAGGCTGCAAATAGGCATTGTTGACCCTCTGTTTTCCACTTACAGTAGCTGCGCATTTCTCACCCTAGGCTTATACTCGAGTCAACAAGTGTTCCCAGTTTTTTTGTGGCAAAATTAGGTGCCTCGGCTTATACTTGAGCATATACAATATATTATATTTTTCATCGGATGACATTGCTTTAGTTCTCACAGCTTGGTTTTCTCTGCACAGATTCGGAGGAAGATGATGATGATGAGATTCCACACAAACGAGCGTGCTCCGAGCCAGAAAACAAAGAGAAAGTTTACGAGGAGTGGAAAAGGAAAATTCTATTAAATGCAGCAAAAGCCGCCAGTGGAGAATAACGCCGGACAGTTTTTTTTTTTTTTTTTTTTGTTCAGTAATACTGGGCAAAGAGCAATGACACCGTAACCCATAACAGCCAATCGGCAGTCTTTTAATCAGGTTAACTTTTTTAATATTTGCTGATTGGTTGCTTTGGGTCACTTAGAACAATGAGTTTCTAAATAAGCCCCAAATTTAACAAATCGAGTTGCCTTATCCTGCGAGGGGTCGGGAGGTATTGACTTTTATATTAGAAAAAAAAAAAACGGCCTTACACAGGACGGCAGAAGGGGCACGCAAGGTGCATATAAGTGGGTTTAACAATTACGCTGAACTCCGGGTATGATTTGAATTGCTTGCATTGATTCAGTTTGGTGCAGTGTAAGTGTCGGCATCCCCTTTCCCCCTTGGGTGCAAGACACGCTATTGCTGTAGTAGTTGGCTGCAATCTTCCAGGACCTGTGCCAAGCAGCTGACCCACTGAACACTGACCACAGGGGGTGGCTTGCTTGGCAGTGCCACCATTCGCAGAACACCTGTTTTTTTTTAGTTGTAAATGAATACAAGGTGTAGTCTGATTGGATGAGGTGGGGGGGAAAAAGGCGTGAAACCGAAAAGCAATAGTTTTGTCTTTTTTAAACGGTAAGTTCAACTTTTGCAAAAAAAAAATAAAAATCACAATGTTCCCACCTTCCAGCTGCAGTGATCCCCCCCCTTGTGACCCGATTGTAATGGTCTGTGCTCCAGCAGCCCCGGAGTATGTAAGCCTCATAATGCCCACAATGGGGAGCCGTCATTGGTCAATGCAACCACACGACCAATGTGAAGCACTTCTTTCTCCTGGGACGTGGCCACACTGACCAATGAGAGCACACCGTTGTGAGCAGTTATGTTTCTTGCTGAGGCTTTGAAGTGTACAGACCACAGCAGCTCGTGTGGGGATCACAGCCATACATCCCAACATTTTGAGATGGGAATGAGGGACACCTACTACCAAACGTATGTAGGCATAGGATACTCCCACTGCCACACCCCCTTAGAGGTGAATTAACCAAAAAAAAGGTTACCGTATTTATCGGCGTATAACACGCACCGCAAGTTTAGGAGGGCATTTTAAGGAAAAAAAGTTTTAGGAGGGAAGTTTAGGGGAAAAAAACACTTGCATTTAAGCGTGATTTGCAGCTTTGCCCAGTGTGATTTGCAGCTTGCCCACATTTGAATTTGCTGCCTTGAAATACCGCGGCGGCGGAAAAGCCTGAGCCGTCTGTTCGGCTCCGCTCGCAGTCCCGCCTCCCTGCTGTTTCGGAAGCGAGCGCAGGGAGGCGGACTGCGAGCGGAGCCGAACAGACAGATCGGTCTTTTTCGGCGGCGCTCGTTTGATTTTTTTTTTTTGGGGGGGGGGGGGGGGGGGGGGGGGGGGGGGGGGGTTCGGCGTATAACACGCACCCACGACTTTCCCCGATTTTTAGGGGGGAAAAAAGTGCGTGTTATACGCCGATAAATACGGCAATTAAATCCCAAAGGGCTTTTTTTTTCTTTAACCACTACTATTCCTTTTATATTGGCTTTTAAAATTTACAAATTTAGAAAATGGATGAAAGGTTTAGCCCTGGGAAACACTTTTTGATAGCTAAAAAGTGCATTTTATATACAACTAGATAGATCAGACCAAAAGGAGGGACAAATGAGGATGAAAGGGACAGAGGGACATTGCTCCAAATCAGGGACAGTCCCTCAAAATCGGACAGTTGGGAGCGAGGATCACAGCAGCTAAGGGGGTCAGGGGTGTTGTGCTTTTTAGTTAGTTTTTTAGTTAGTTTTTTATTTTGTAAAAAGATGAACTTACCTTTTTTAAATAGCCTATTTAAAATAGGGGAGTGTTTATAAGGTACCCTGTACTGAGAAAAATGCAAAGGTTATCATTGCTAAATACCACCATTAAAATGCTAGCTCCCCGGCTGTAATGCTGATCTGGTGGCTTTCTTATTTAGAGTGAAGTTGAAACTCCTGATCTGCGTCAACGATTTGAACAGTACTGAAGTAACTGATCTCACGCGATGGCCAGGAAACTAGCATTTTTTTGATGAGGTAATCACCCCCCCTCCCCCAATACTTCTGCAGTACAGGTTTCTATGAAGACCTCTTTCAGGGACCGGGATTTGCATTTGAATAGTGCTGCTTCATACAAGTTAATGTTGAAGTTATTTCCTTTTAAAGTGTTAATTTTTTAGTTTTTCAAGAAAACATGAACTTCAAATGTCCTGGCCACCCCTATTGGACTCCACTGAACATAATGGTTTTGATGCCCTGTGCTGCAATTTGTATTCCATACACCTCGATATGCAGCCCCAGAATGAGTATCCATCACAAGTGTCTTTTGGGACGCCTAACTGGGAGAAGCCTTGGATATGCTTTTTCATTGGTCAGCGCAGTCATTGTGGCTGCACTGACCAATAAGCACTTGGCATTGCGAGCAGTATGATGGATATGCTTTCCAAAGCCGTGTATTGCATCGTATGGTCCACTACACTGGCAGCATGGAGAATTGCGACAGTCCTGTGCCGGTGTTCTGTCGCTTTTACTGCAGATCGTCAGGTACCTTGCGCTCTCTGCGCATGCGATACAGGGAGGAGCGTGCGCCATCTGCAGAATTAAGCCAGTCGTAGCCTGGCCCTGTTCCTTTCTCCACTCAGATGGTGTGGAACGATCATCTTGCAAGGTTCATAGGCCACAGTAGTGACCTCCCCCCCCCCCCCCCCCCCCCCCTTCATTTAGGCCAGGGGTCTCAAACTGGCGGCCTTCCAGCTGTTGTGAAACTACAAGTCCCATCATGCTTCTGCCTGTGGGAGTAATGCTTGTTACTGTCAGCCTTGCAATGCCTCATGGGACTTGTAGTTCTGCAACAGCTGGAGGGCCGCCGGTTTGAGACCCCTGATTTAGACCAATAAGGCAGGGGGTGCCGGTGTTCTGTCGCTTACTGCAGAATAGAGCAAGGCAGAATTTAACAATCAGATTCTGCCTCAGCGCTTTGCTGATCGTCGCATAATGCCTTCGACTATCTTCGCATTCGCAGTGTTGACGTCACTATTGCGCATTTGCAGGTCGCCGGAGACATTATCCGATGTTCTGCAGTAATCGAAAGAACACTGGGGTGGCCGGGATATTTGGAGATCTTTTCATTATTTGCAAAAAGATGTACTTTCCTTTTTTAAGAAACTGAAAGGTAAATTTAAACTTATAAATTTTATCCATTTCACAAACCTAAAGCATGTTGCATTTCATGTTTTTATTATTGACGCCTGGTTTACAGGATTTTTTATGACTGAAGAACACTTTTTCCTCCTGCTCCATTGGAAGGACAGATGGGGGACAACTCTGTGTAAGCTCCAAACTGACTTGTCCGAGCTTACACAGGGCCTATGGGGCCTCCACCATGTGACCGTGCTGGGCCAATCCTGAGACTTTAGTGGTGTCCTGTGGGAAAGGGTTGTTACTCTACCGGGAAGTGATTAGTGTATTTGACCCGGGCAGGAAAGCAAATGGTGTGGGGAAAGGGAAGGCGGGAGGAGTTGAATTACCCTGTTGAGCAAAGCAAAGGGTCTCTTATGAAGGTCAAAGTAGAGGTTGCTAGGAATAAAAATGTGTAATCATTTTGTTGCTGATGGTTTAATGTTGCATTGTGTTTTTACATATGTGTATATAAGAAATAAACCTATTTAATTAATTTTAATGAGTGGCACAGCTTGCGTTATTGACTAATTTCAGCTGAAATCTAGGCAGGAGAAATGCATATAAGTGAGTTAAAGGATAAGTTCCTCTTTTAGAAAAAAAAGAAAAATGGTGATTACAAGGCTCCCCTTTTACTAGGCACATCTGGACATAGAAATTGGAATTCTTGGGAGTTTAACCACTTTGCGCTGTACGTCATTTAGTTGAAGTGCCCGCGAGTTTGCGCTCCAAAGAAAACGCATACATACCCACAAATGTAAACGGTGTTCAAATCGCACATGTGAGGTATCGCTGTAATCGTTGGAGCGAGAGCAATAATTCTAGCAAAAGACCTCCTCTAACTTTAACCACTTGCCTACCAGGTACGAACACCCACTTCCTGACCAGGCCATTTTTCAGCTATCAGCGCTGTCACATTTTGAATGACAATTGCGCGGTCATGCAACGATGTACCCAAATAAAATTGTTTTTTCCCCACAGATAGCGCTTTATTTTGGTGGTATTTGATCACCTCTGTGGTTATTTCTTGCGCTATAAACAAAATAAGAGGGACAAGTTTGAAAAAACGCAATATTTTTTACTTTTTTCTTACAATAAATATCCAATTTTTTTTTAAAACAAATTTTTTCCTTAGTTTAGACCGATACGTATTCGTCTACATATTTTTGGTAAAAAAAAAAATCGCAATACGCGTCTATTGATTTGCGCAAAAGTTATAGCGTCTACAAAATAGGGGATAGATTTATAGCATTTTTATTATTTTTTTACTAGTAATGGCGGCGATTTTTATCGTGACTGCGACATTGCGGGGGACATATCGGACATTTTTGGGACCATTCACATTTATACAGCGATCCGTGCTATAAAAATGCATTGATTACTGTATAAATGTGACTGGCAGGGAAGGGGTTAACACTAGGGGGCGCTGCAAGGGTTAATATGTTCCCTATGTGAGTGATTCTAACTGGGGGGGGGAGGGGACTGACTGGGGGAGGTGAACGATCGGTGTCCCTATGTACAAGGGACACCATCGGTCTCCTCTCCTCTGACAGGACGTGTGTGTACACACACAGATCCACGTCCTGCTCAGTTACCGGGCAATCGCGGGTGCCTGGCAGACATCGCGGGCACGCGCATCGGGTCCCCAGCGACGCGGCGGGCATGCGCTCCTAGTGGCCAAAAAGCTAGCGCCGTCATATGACAACGGCCCGCCACAAGAGCTGCACCGCTCCGCCATCAATTGGCGGGCGGTCAGCAACAAGTTAAACAGGTTACCGTTCAAGTTTAAACGTCGCCTATGGAGATTTAGTACCGTAGTTTGTCACCATTCCACGTGTGCGTGCAATTTTAAAGCGTGACATGTTGGTTATCTATTTACTTGGCGTAACATTTTGCTAGCAAAATACTGGTTTTAACTTGTAAGCAACAAGTGTCAAAAATAGGCTTGTTGTTGTTATTGTAGCACACCCCCCTAGGAAGTTGAAGGATGCATACAGCCTCTGGGTACGAGTTGAGATCCAAAACACTGAATAACCCCGCCACAACCATTCTGACACGCTCCTGACCAGAGATTGACCCCAATGTGAGTGAGACTATAATTTGTGTTCAGTAAACTAACTCGTACAGATTAACACCGTTTTTAAAAAAGGGATGAACAATGCAGCCCTCCAAAATCTAGACAGAGACCTACTATGCTAATAATACCCCTCACCTTTCCCAGAGACTGGTAATGACTATCCTGGTTTTTCTTTTATCAAATCGGCATAAACCGTAGCGAGGTCACCTTGGACCACAGTAGCGGTATATAGAGCAACCTTTTCTGTGCTATGCTGTTGCCAGTCCCCGTCATGTGACCTCTGTTGGTACAAGCCTACCTGCAGGTCTTTAGGCAAAAAATCCAAGAATAACGTCCTGCTAGATAGGATGCTTAAGGCACTCCAATATCGCAAATTGAGTAAAAAGGCAAATGATCATGATATATGCACTGGGAGCAGTGTTGGTCATCTTACTTTAAAAAAGTAATTAGTTAAGTTACAAATTACTTCTCCCAAAAAGTAATTGCGTTAGTAACTGTTACTACATTGGAAAAGTAATTAGTTACGCAGCAAAGTAACTGACATTTTTTATTTTAAATATTCTATACGTGTAACTAAGGGGCGGGTCTAGTATTACTGTAACCAAGGGGCGCATTTATTATTGTTATATATCGTGTAACCAAGGGGCTGCTCTATTATTACTCTAACCAAGGGCAGATCTGTTATAGCGTGTAAGCAAGGGGCGGGTCTATTATATTGTGTAAGGGGCGGATGGCTACAGAAGAGGGCGAATGTTAAATTAATGGGCAGAGCTCGATATATTAACAATAATAATAAATGCGCCCCTTGGTTACAGTAATACTAGACCCGCCCCTTAGTTATACGATAGACGCCCCTTGCAGAGTAGCATGAGCATCGGGAGCGTGCGGCATCGCCTCGTACAATTACATGTTAACTGCGTCTGCGCGTTGGAGAGTTCACTCAGAGCTGTTTAGGTTCGGCAATTTTCGGGAAGCTCTGTAGTCCTTCGTACTGTGCAAGCCCTTGCGCCTGCACAGTACAGGGGGTCCTTATCCGGCGGGGGAACTTTTTCGGCAGGACACCGGAATTACACTACTGCCATCTAGTGGCGGTAGATGTAATTGGGGTAACTAAGCCAAAGTAATGGTAACTGAGTTACCATGAGGGGAAAAGTAATTAGTTCGATTACTAGTTACCCTCTAAAGTAACCGAGTTACGTAACTCAGTTTATTTTAACTCGGTTACTTACATCACTGACTGGGAGTGCTCAAAGATGACCGTTCCTATTTGCCGGCTTTGTTGGGGTCCTTATGGTGGTGCACTTAATTGTATGCTTCTGGGACTGTCTGTCAGATAACTGTTTGAACCATAGGATCTCTCCAACTGTTGAGAGCGTATTGGCAATTTCAGGAGGGGGAGAGTTTCTAAAAAAAAAAAAAAATTGACTGATAACTGGATAATTGTGGAATATTGAACAGGAAAGCGTCTATGCTCCAATGTGATAAGTCAGAATTTAGGCTGATGTATCATGCATGATCAATGGCGATAAGGAAGCAGATTAATTTAACACCACCTTAATAATTTGGCAGGGAGTAAAGATGGTGGAATATTTTATCAACATTCACTGTGTAAAGTCTACACCCCCTCTCATCGCCTCTGGCGCTTTTGTTACTTGGTCTTGCAAAAGTGGGGGGCCCTCAGAAGTATTACAATTGTCTGACACCAATCTTGGAGGCTCTTCTGCATGACAAGAACCAACTTGGCTGGCTAAGTGTCTGTCTTTTCTATTTTTATATATAATGTCAGCAGCTACAGTATTGGTAGAGGGTTCTTTACTGTAAGAGCGGCAAGGATGTGGAATTCCCTTCCACAGGTGGTGGTCTCAGTGGGAGGCATCGATGGTTTCTTGAAACTATTAGCTAAGCACCTGAATGACCACAACATACAGGGATATACAATGTAATACTGACCCATATAATCACACACATAGGATGGACTTGTGTCTTTTTTTCAACCTCGCCTACTTTTGTAGCTCCTGACTTTTAATCTTTCTTTTAAAACTAAACTGAAGCTCCCTTTTTTATTTATTTTTTTAATATCCTGGAACCTACAAGCAAAGCATCTATTGCAACGCAATTGCTAAGTGGTGACTGGTCATGTCACATTAAACACGGCTTAGCAAGAAAAGACACCCAGTGACAAGGAAAGTGCTGCCTGTAAGATGTCCGTCTGTTCTCATCGCAGGAAGCGTTGGATGTGATGAGTTGTTTTTAAGCATCTTTTTCCCCACTTCACATCATGGACTTTTCTCACGGTCCTCGTCAGTGTAATTGCCCGTGACAAACAGTTCTAGTTAAACATTTTACAGTATCTCTTTATTACATTTTTTTTAAATGAAATCATCCAGTCGCTAAAATCTGCTACAAAGTCACAATTCCTTGTTTATATTCATTGAGAAAATCAAATCTAAACTCATTAGAAAAAAAAGACTGAGAAATCGCTCAATAGCTGTGAGATTCATAGCGGGTTAATGGCCGTGACATGACAATCGTTCGTTTTAATTGAGCACTCTCTTCCTTCAAACGTTTGCGAGCCGTGCAGTTTTGAAATTTATGAACCTTAATAGTTGGTAACTTTTTTTTTTTGTTCTTGCATCCAAATTTGCGATTTTATTTTTTTTTTTTTTTATTTTGTTTGGTAGAAAATGGTTTTCCGTGTGCAGCAAAACACTTCTCCAATCACTATGGGGTTTGTTTATAAAAAAATAGTTAATGCACCTGTTCTAAAAGTAAAATGGAGTATGAACATAGTAGGTAAGGTTGAATAAAGACAATAGTCCATCCAGTTCAACCTGTGTAGGTGTTTATAATTGTTTCCCATATCCCAGTATGTTGTGTTCTTTAACTACTTAAGGAGCGGGCCTAATTTTTTTTTAGACTCAGTGTTTACAAGTTTAAAATCTTTTTTTTTTTTTTTTTGCTAGAAAATTACTTTGAACCCCCAAACCATTATTAATATATATTAAAATATTTTTTCTTCAGACACCCTAGAGAATAAAATGGCAGTTGTTGCAATACTTTGTCCAAGTAAAGTTTGCCCAATTTTTTTTAATATATATTGTGAAAGATGTTACGCCAAGTAAATTGATACCCAACATGTCACGCTTCAAAATTGTGCCCGCTCGTGGAATGGATACAAACTTTTACCCTTAAAAATCTAGCTAGCGGCTGCCATAACAGCATTTAATGTCAATGTAGGAGCGTATAACGACGGCGGCTGGTCCTTTAGGCCCCTTTCATACTTATATGACTTGTCCCACGATTTGGGACTGCAAAGTAGCATGACAAGTCGTTCCCCATGATTTCCAATGACAGCCATTCATATTAGTATGACTACAAAGTAGTCCCTGCACTACTTTGGTCCGATTTTGATGCCACTTACACAGGCATTATTTGAAATAGCGGCAAAATCGCGTGACTTTGAAAGGGGCCCAAGTCGTTAAGATGCATATCCAAGTGTCTTTTAAAAATATCAATACTCCATGTTGACACCATCAATTGTGGAAGAGAGTTCCACAGCCTTATTGCCCTAACAGTGAAAATCTCATTGTGTGGCCCCGTGTCCTCTTACACTCCTTGAGACTGAATAGTTTTTATTTTTTCTTCTGCTGGGGTCACCATTGAGGTATTTGTAAATCGCTTTCATGTCCCCTCTCAAGCGAGAATAAATTTAGTGCTTGCAGTTGTTCCTCGTAATTGATGTCCACCAGTCCCCTTATTAGTTTTGTTGCCCTTCTATGGACTCTCTCCAGTTCCAGCACATCCCTTCTGAGGACTGGTGACCAGAACTGGACGGAATACTCCAGATGTGGTCTAACCAGAGTTTTATGCAGGCTAATATTCTGCAGCTTGACATTGCATGTTATTGCTCAGTCTGTCATCTACTAGGACCCCCAGATCTTTCTCCATCCTTGATTCCCACAGCCGTTCTCCCCCAAGTGGAGTAGTTTGCATCTATGTATTTTGCCCCCAAGTGCATTACTTTACTTTTCTCCACATTACCCACTGGGCACTTAAACCCCCTTCCTAACCAGACCAATTTTCAGCTTTCGGTGCTCTCACACTTTGAATGACAATTACTCAACACTGTACCCATATGAAATGTTTGTCTTTTTTTTTTTCACACAAATAGAGCTTTCTTTTGGTGGTATTTAATCACCGCTGTTTTTATTTTTTGCGCTATAAATCAAAAAAGACTAAAAATTTGGTAAAAAAAAAAAAAAAAAAAAAATTATTTGTTTCTGTTAATTTATTGCAGAGTATTGGCAAGTATTGCAAAGTATTGGCAGAGTATGGGCATTGAGGGCTGGATCTGTAGTGCCCACAGCGCTGCAAACTATCTCTCCCTCTCACACTGTAACGATTGGTACAGCGAGGCGAGGGAGGACATGACATGTCACCGGTTTGTTTACAAGTGATGCTCCGTCATTTGTGGGAATGCACAGTGGCCAATAGGCAGGTGGGAGAAGGTGGGCTATAACCATGACCACAAAGTTGTGGACACTATTTATGCTTGAGCTTTTGGGGAACCTAGAGGCTGCTGCTCCAAGGATTTAGGGGTCATGTGAAGGGTTGGAGTTAAGCAAGTTCCCTTTTAAGAAAAGCATGAGAGGTGATTCAAGGAGCACAATACTTTTATACCTTTCCACCAACTTACACAACTAGTGCACCCAAAAATAAATCAACTCATTTATTAGGCATTTTATTTTCTTTTTCTTTATAGAAATACAGAAATATCCCACTTGTACAATAATATCCCCCCCCCCCCCCCCCCCCCCCCCCCCAAGAAAAAAAAAAAAACACACACTAAACCAGCATAGGTACATGTTTTAAAACCCATTGTACTGCAGCTTTAAGCATGCACCGCAATAAATACAAATTCCACCAAAATCTTGCGCTTAAATTTTCGCCTCATTGCTTTTCATTAAATTAAGACCTATCATAACCCTGATTTTTCTGAATGATCTTGGGAGATGTTGTAATGGTCTGTTTGTAGTTGTGAAGCCTTTATAAAGGAAGAGGTTTATTTGTTTCAGTTTCATAGCAGTACCTGGATTTGTGGTATAAGTTGGGTGCAGCTTTCACTGTTACCCAGCGTGCAGAGAGGGGCGCGGCGCCGCACAGTTATGCCTTATTCATTTATGGGTGTTACTGGTTGTGGAAATATTATATGTGTATATAGTATATATATGTGGAAAAAATGTCCCAATGAGCTGCTTACTAAAATGAAGGCCATTTAGTGCTCCAATCAACTGGTGTTTTTCTCGCTCATCCATGTTATTATGGACCTTGCTTTCTGCACTGGTCCAGATCATTTGGTGGAGGGGAGAGTATGGTGTGGGTTTTTTTTATTTTATTTTCCCAAGGGTTGGGCTTGGCCCCTTAGTTCCAGTTAAGAGAACTCTTAAGGCGTCAGCACACCAAGACAATTTCATGCTCCCAACTTTGTTGGAACAGTTTGGGGATGTCCCGTTCCTGTTCCAACATGCCTGTTCACCAGTGTACAAAGCAAGGTCCATAAAGACAGGAATAAGCCAGTTTGGGGTGGAGGAACTGGACTGGTCTTCACAGAGTCCTGACCTCAACCCGATAGAACACCTTTGGGATGAATTAGAGCGGAGCCTGTGAGCCAGGGCTTCTCGTCCAACATCAGTGCCTGACCTCACAAATGCACTTCTGGAAGAATGGTTAAACCTTGTGGACGGCCTTCCCAAAAGAGTTGAAGCTGTTATAGCTGCAAAGGGTGGGCCAACTCAATATCGAACCCTACGGACTAAGACTGGGATGCTATTAACGTTCATGTGCGTGTAAAGGCAGGCATCCCAATACTTTTGGTAATAGTGTATATCCGATTCTAGGTCCACTTTATAGAAGGGTATAAGTCTATTTAATAATCAGAAGAAACAGACTAAAATAATCCCTTGCAGCAAATTCTATTTGCCTATAAGTGGTTCATAAAGGCTTAAGGTTGTTTACCCTCATGCATTCTATGCATGAAGGTAAAAAACCTTCTCTGTGCAGCAGCCTAATATTATACCTGAGCCCGATCTCGATCCAGCAATGTGCATGAGAGCCTCGGCTCTCCGGGGACCCTCCCTCCTCATTTGCTGAGACAGCAGCAGGGGGGATTGGCTCCAGCTGCTGTCAATCACAGCCAATGAGGAGAGGGGGCAGGGCCAAGACATCCACAAGTCCACGTGTGAATGGACACGCAAAGCTAAAGCTCCCATTGCAAGCTACTTGCATGCCCCCCCATTTGGTAGGAGGGAGGGACCCAAGAAGAGGAGGATCGGGGTTGCTCTGTGCAAAACCGCTGCACAGAGCAGGTGAGTATGACATCTTTGTTATTTCAAAAGAAAAAAAAACAGCCTTAAATATCACTTTAAAGCCCAACTATATTAAAAACTTTATTCTTTTATTTTGAACAGAGTAAGGGAGTTCTGGGGTTAACTGTAACCCTAATAGAAAAATTCATCATAATCTATTATGCACAATACCTTCTTCCAATCACAGCTCAAGATACGAATGCACCTTGTAAAATATAACAACACATTTCATCCAATTATCACTTAAACCTGTAAAATGTTCCTCACAGTTGAGATAGTCAATACAAGGTATGAAGGGGATGGTGGTACAAGTCTGAGGATCCAGAAGGCCAAGGGTGAAGATCTCTATCTACATTGGGTATAATATTTCCACAACCACCACATTCACACTGTGCCCCCAGACAGTGGATATCGGTCACCACGTGACCCCCTGTGTACATGGTGCAGTCCTTAGTGTTACAGGGCGGCCAGGCAGCTGGTATGTACAATCCACACACAAGTGTCACAGTCTTGTTCTAGGAGGGTTTGAGGGAAAGCAGCTGGAACTTCCTGAGACGATTGGCAGCCGCGACCACGTAGAAATGTTTCTGTAAGGAAAGATGGTGGGAACATTAAATATTGTGAGTAGTAGGACTTGATGAACAAAATGCAACAGAGACATTAGTTGACTTATCTATTAGATCAGTCCAACCCAAAGTAGTATTTATGAGATTGGTGGCCTCGGTAACCTGTTGCCTTACAGTATGTTTCTTCAGAAATTCGCTGTTGAGATCTACCGGATAAAATTCGTGGCTCTAGTTCCACCCATCCACCATCGCGTTTTGGGTGCAATAATTTTAACCACCTGATTACTGGGCACTTAAACCCCCCTCGTGACCAGACCAATTTTCAGCTTTCGGCGCTGACGCACTTGGAATGACAATTGCGCGGTCATACAACACTGTACCCAAATGAAATTTTTATCATTTTTTTCCCACAAATAGAGCTTTCTTTTGGTGGTATTTAATCACAGCTGGGATTTTTATTTTTTGCTAAACAAAAAAAGATGGAGAATTAAAAAAAAAAAAAAAAAAAAATCATGTTTAATAGTTTGTTATAAAATTTTGCAAACAGGTAATTTTTCTGCTTCATTGATATGCGCTGATGAGGCGGCACAGGTGGGCACTGATAGGCTACACTGGTGGGCACTGATAGGCTACACTGGTGGGGACAGATAAGTCGGTACTGATGGGGACAGCAAAGATGGCACTGATGGGTGGCACGGATGGGTGGCACTGATGGGTGGCACAGATGAGCACTGGTAGGTGACACAGAAGAGCACTGGTAGGTGACACAGATGTGCAGCACTGGCACTGTGGGCACTGAGAGATGGCACTGTGGGCACTGACAGATGGCACTGTGGGCACTGGTAGGCGGCACTTTAATTGGGCAAAGGTGGGCACCATGGATTGGGCACATTGCAGTGAGAGGGACTGATGTCCCTCTCACTGCCGCCAGTGATCGGCTTTTTTTTTTTTCTCCTCGCGCTAACAGCGCGAGGAGGAAAAAAAGCGGATTACCAGCTCTGTTATTATCACATGATCAGCTGTCATTGGCTGACAGCTGATCACGTGGCAAGGGGTCGGGATCGACCCCTTACTCGGATCTGTGATCCAGCGAGTCTCACAGACTCGCTGATCACAGAGCGCGCCACGCGCGCCCTTCAGGGGGCGCGCAGGCAGCTCGTGGCCGGGACGACGTCAATAGACGTCGTCCCGGCACATTAGATCCGCGCTGTAGCCGTCATTCGGCTATAGCGCGGATCTCAGGTAGTTAAACTAACCAGACCTAAAAGAGGCAACAGTGATGAAATGCAGTGTCAGTAGAATAATCAATTCAGTAATATTTTCTGAACGGGTTTCCCGCGCGCGCAGGCGCGGCGGAACAACCGTTCTATGCACGTGCATTTGTGGGCCCATGGAACGACGCGCGTGCGTTTGTATTAGTGCACGTTCAATGTGACGCTTTGGCTGGCCTATTTAAAGCCACTCTGATGATCAGACAGGTTGCTGGTTTGTCTTCAGCTTCCTGTTGGAGTTACTTCTTGTTCCTGTATTCCTTGATCAACTGATTTGACCCGGATCGTCCCTCACTACGCTGCTCATCTCCTGAAACCAACCCTCGGCTTGTTTATCGGATTCTGCTTTACCTCCAGTGTTTGACCCCCTTGCCTGTGACCCGGACTTATCTGCTGTCTCCTGTGTTTGACCCTCGGCCTGTGACTCGGATTTGCTTGCTATCTCTTTATCCCTGCTCTAATTTCATATCAGGCAGGTGATGCAGATTTCAACTATAGTCTGGCGGTGCTTTAATTAACTTTTGCCCGCTTTTGTAATTTATATACACAGTAATTGTGTTTATGGTCTCACTAGGTACTTCCTGTGTCGCTTGTGATTGGACCCCAGTGGTTTCCTGTCAATTCTGACTGACTGCCTGTCCGACCTATAGCGCCGCTGTACCTAGCCTCAGACCACTATTGGACGCTTAGTGGTTTCCTGTCAATTCTGAGTGATTGCCTGTCCGACCTATTGCGCCGCTGTACTTAGCCTCAGACTACTATTTAAATGAATAGCGCAGAGGTGTGGGCGTACCCCTGATGATGTCACGCTGTGACGAAACGATCGTCGGGTAGTCACGCCTACACGCTCTGCGCATATGCGATCGCTTCTACACTCCCAGGCCAGGAGTTTTTATCTTTCTTAGCTACAAGGTAGCGAAACTGTTTTTATTTTGAATTGCTACTTATCTGTGCTGTACATTGGACCCATTGAGCCAGAATAAAGGCATTCCTTGTTTTAACATACTACACGATCCGGACCTTTTTTGTTTTATTTTTGGTATCCCTGCGGGACTCTGATCGGACCCCCCAGAGGGGGTATATAGGCACTTGGTGGAGCCTGATGCACGCTCTGATGAGCGAGGAATAGCCCAGCTGATTCGCTGTACCTGGAACCTCGTTTGATGGGATATATGCGATAAAGACCAGACATCTGGTAAGCCTCCTTTTCTTACTTTATATCTCTTGAAGGGAACTGCGAGGTCAATTTTAAGAAAATCTTATTACACTCAGAAGCGCTCTGTGTAGGAGACTGTCAAAGGCTACTGAACACTGAGGACTCTGTTTGATTGTTTTTTTTGCGTTTTTCACTGTATGCGATTTGGATGCACTTATCTGTTTGAACCTATAGATTTGGGTATTCACATAATTTTTTTTTTTTTTTTTTTTTTTTTTTTTTTTTTGTAAATGTTAGTTTATGTACTCAATATTCAGTACTGAGGACTCTGTTTGACTATTCTGATTGATCTTTTTGCGTTTTTCACTGCATGCGATTTGGATGCACTTATGTGTTTGAACTTATAGATTTGGGTATTCACATATTTTTTTGCAAATGTTAGTTTATGTATTTAACATATATCAACACATATTTGGTTTAGGTTTGCACTGTAATTAAGTTGTTTATAAGTTTATATGCACTCTAACTGTCGCAAGTACCAGTATCCATTCACATGGAATAGGACTTGATTCACTCACCTTTACCGTTATTGGTCAAGTTTTTTTATCTCATTTTTTATCTCATTTTTTTGAGCGCTGCACTTTTTCACATTTATCTCTTGTGCCTGACCTTCTGCCTGTGTACCGGACTACCCTGCTTTCTTCAGTGTTTGACCCCCGGCCTACTTGGACTTCCGTGATACCAGTTTCCGCACAGCTGCTCACCTCTCAAGGTATTTCAACGCAAATGTATTCAATCCGCTGGTGACCTGTGCCTCTTCGTGCCATCCCTTCCCTGCATCACTTCCAGGGGGCGGAGTGCGCCAAGTCGCAAGGGTGAACCGCTCTCGGCATTTCGGCCTCGGTAAGTACTCACCTGACATGCAGGTCCCTTATTCTTGCAAGTACCTGTGTTAGCCTTTTAATTGATCCCAGTGGGGCCTCCGTTTCTGTCCAAGTCTAGATTAAGCCCTGTATCCTTCCTGTACTAAGCTTTCTTCCTGCCATTAAGCTGTCAAGTGCCAGGACTCCAATGGGCAATAAGGGTCCAGGCACGCCGCAGTGGAATGACAGGTATGGAGCTAAAACCTAGAAAGTGGTCAAGAAATATATTTATATTATGGCCAAAAGTGTGTAGACACCTGACCTCCACATCCATATGATCTCCCAGTCCAAAACCATGGGCATTTATATGGATCCCCCCTTCCATTTGTGTCTACAGCAGACTCCACTCTTCTGGGAAGGCTTTGTACAAATGTGCATGTGGGAATCTGTACCCATTCAGCCAAAAGAAGGGAAGACCCAGCTCACAACTGGTGTTCCAATTCGGCCCAAAGGTGTTCAGTAGGGTTGAGGTCAAGGTTTGCACAGGCCACTTGAGTTCCTCCACACCAAACTCATGAAACATTGTCTTTATGGAGCTGCCATTGTGCATAGAGGTCCAGTCATGCTGGGGGCGTAACCCAAACTGTTACCATGAAGTTGGAGGAATACTATTGTCTAAAATGTCTTTGTATGCTGTAGTATTAACAGTACCATTCACTGCACCTGAACTTAAAGGGGTTGCAAAGGTAAAAATGTTTTCACCTTAATGTATTCTATGCATTAAGGTGAAAAAACATCTGACAATGCCGCCCCCCCCCAGCCCCCCCGTTTTACTTACCTGACCCCTCGAAAGTCCCGCACTCGCCTCCGACATCCTCTTCGCTGCTCAGCCTGGCCGTTGATTGGCTAGAGTGGATGGATGGAAAGCAGCGCAAACATTGGCTCGCACTGCTGTCAATCACAGCCAATGACGCAGCGCGCCGGGGGCGGGGTTGAGTGATACAGTGAGTGGCTATAGCCGCCGGCTGTATCACTGGAGCGTGCCCGCAAGCACTTCTCACCATGCGAGGAAGCTCACATGAAGGTACTTAGTTCTTGCGGGGGGGGGGAAGCCGAGACAGCTGCCGAGGGACCCCAGAAGACCAGGTTCGGGGCCACTCTGTGCAAAACGAGCTGCACAGTGGAGGTAAGTATAACATGTTTGTTATTTTAAAAAAAAGAAAAAAAACAAAACCCTTTACAATCCCCTTAATAATTTGAAGCGGTATCCACTAGACATAGAAGTTTTGTTACAAATCAAAATTTGGACGACATTTTCATTTAGAGATTCTAGTGTATCCCAATTTCCAAATGACAATAGTAACGAATTTCAACAAATCTGAAATACGTTATTTTGTTTCATTATAATTTAACAAATTATTTGAATATAAATTTGAAAATTAATTTGAAAATTAATTCGAATTTGAAATGGAAACATATTGCAATAAATACAGTAAGGTATAAAAGTGAAAAAAGATTCCTATTTAGGCTGTTTTATAGAATAGAAAAAAATAGAAACAGAATAAAATAGAATACAATAGGAAAGAATAGAGTACAATTAAAATAAAAGAATAAAACAAAATAGAATAGAAAATAAAATAGAATATAATAAAACAGAAAAGAGTAGAATATAATTTTTTTTTTTATAGATTAGAATCGAACAAATATAGCCATCTTCTGGAATATATGAAACTAATTCAGAAAATGAATAATTCTATCATAACAAAAAGAAATTAACAACGAATGAATCCAAAACAAAACTAAATTTTTCCGTGGTGGCACACCTCTAGTATCCACATACCGTCGGCCATATACAGTAGGTGGGTGTGATGGTCAGATGTCTACATACATTTGGCCATATGGTGCATATATATATAATAGTCATTGGAAGTTTGACCATCCAAGATCTTCAATAAACATCTATGAACATTTCAGCCAAACCATGCCTACAAAAACACTCTTCACACCAGCTTTACCTTGAGGAAATAACAGCATTTATCCATGAAAATTCCTTTTAAACAATACATTTCTCTATCATCCAAAGCCATTTGTTGGCTGCAGAGACTATGGTGTGACCACAGATGTGTAACTGTTACCCAAACTGATCATTATATCCACGGGACTAGTTTTCGGTCATGTTTATGAGCTATGAGGTCCCTGTACTTGACAGGAAGATCAATTAGATACATTAGAGATATGGATAACCTACTTTCCATTTCTTTTGGGCCATGTATTTCTGAAGCATGATCTGAGACTTCAAGCGAACTTTGTATTTCTTGGCCTTTAGGGGCAAATTCGTCAGCCACTCATGCTTTAAGCATTGTCCGGCGCTCAGTCTACAGCTAAAAGTAGGAAACAACAAAAACAACCAATAAAAAAAAAAAATCAAGGTCAACAGTCTCAGGATCTTGCTGCATACATTTGCTTTTTTTTTTTAATTTATTTTATTTTTTTTACTGTTCAACTCAAGCCCTTTACAGTGGGGAAATAATTTTTTTGATCCCCTGCAGATTTTGGAAGTTTTCCCACTTACAAAAAAATTAAGGGTCTATAATTTATTATCATAGGTGCATTTTAAAATGAGAGAGACAGAATATCAACCAAAAATCCAGAACAAACGCGATACAAATGTTATCAATTGAGTTGCAATTCAGTGAGTAAAGATAAAGATAAAGATCATACTTTCCTCTCTCCTCTTTCTTTAATCATACAACTAATATGTTTGATGATTTTAACACATAATGCAAATATCAGTGAAATCGATGCCTTCTTTCCCTACTATGTTACTATGCGATGTTATCATCTGTTTACTTGGACGCCATTATCATTGTTCATTCAAAACTGTACTATTTGGGTATAACCCATTGTTATGTTGCTACTTGTGATGGAAACAAACAATAAAAATATATATTTACCTCTAAATACACCTCTGGGGCCTTAAAAGAACATGTCTTGCCAGTGGCTTTGCCGAGTGGCATTGGAGCCAGAATTATGAGGGAACCATCAGATAGTAAGTCAATCAGCTACAGCTCATGGAGCCCCCTAGCAACCTCTGGAGGACCCCAAAAGGTTCCAGGGAACCATGGTTGAGAATGGCTGCACTAAAGCAACCCCATGACAGCCAGAGATGGTCACGTAAAACAGCCATTTGGATGAGAAGTTGATCATTTGCAATTTGCACTATACAGGAGGGTATTATACAGTATATGAGTCCAATCGTAATGGAATCTCCTTCCTCCAGCTGAGTTATCTGCTGTAGGACGTCCCAGCTTTAAAATGTCATTGAGGAAACTTTTTTCATATTTTATTACCTCTTTTCTTTGAGCAAAAGCCCTGAGATGAAGTCTTTGGCCTCTTCGGACACCTGATCGAACGCATCCGAGTCAAAATCCCAGTTGCAATTGACAATGTAGTTCATGGTTTCTGCATCACTTTCTCCCAGAAATGGAGATAGACCGCTGAGTCTAAACAAAGACAAAAATTATGCCACCCTGTTTACCATTATCATTGAAAGTGAAAGTATACAAAAATCACACATTTTAGATTGTCTCCAGAAAAGTAATAGAGGGGTAATCTTCCAATGAGGACGCTAGTTCTGGTGACCTGGGGGTCCCCAAGGAATTCCCCTAATTTGCAGGAATTTCCTCTCACTTCCCGTTTGCCTCTGGGACAGGAAGTGTAGGGAAATCTCCACAATGGAACCAGTGGCGTCACTAGGGTTGGTGTCACCTGGTACGGTAATACATGGTGTCACCCCCCACCCCCTGGCACTAAGCAGACTAGTGCGTCAGTGCGGCTCTACCCCCTTAACCTACCACAATGGACGGAGCTGGGATGGGATTGGGGATGGATGGAGTCGGGATTGGATCGGTGGAATGGATGGAGCCGGGATGGGATCAGGGGATGGATGGAGCCGGGATGGGATCGGGGTATGGATGGAGCCGGGATGGGATCGGGGGATGGATGGAGCTGGGATGGGATCGGGGGATGGATGGAGCTGGGATGGGATCAGAGGGGATGGATGGAGCGGGGATAGAATCGGGGGATGGATGGAGCAGGGATAGAATCAGGGGGGATGGATGGAGCAGGGATAGAATCAGGGGGGATGGATGGAGCAGGGATAGAATCAGGGTGGATGGATGGAGCGGGGGGATAGTATCAGGGGGGTTGGATGGGATCAGGATCAGGGGGGATGGATGAGCGGGTATGGGATCAGGGACTAGGTGGAGCTGGATGGAGCCGGGATGGGATCAGGGGGGTGGATGGAGCCCGGATGGGATTGGGGGATGGATGGAGCCGGGATGGGATCAGGGGATGGATGGAGCCGGGATGGGATCAGGGGATGGATGGAGCTGGGATGGGATCAGGGGGGGATGGATGGAGCGGGGATAGAATTGGGGGATGGATGGAGCAGGGATAGAATCAGGGGGGATGGATGGAGTGGGGGGAAAGGATCCGGGGGGCTGGATGGGATCAGGGGGGATGGATGAGCGGGTATGGGATCAGGGACTAGGTGGAGCTGGATGGAGCCGGGATGGGATCAGGGGGGTGGATGGAGCCGGGATGGGATCGGGGGGGGGGGGGTAAATGGAGCTGGGATGGGATCGGGGGGGGGGGTAAATGGAGCTGGGATGGGATCGGGGGGGGGGGGTAAATGGAGCTGGGATGGGATCGGGGGGTAAATGGGATCGGGGGGTAAATGGAGCCAGGATGGGATTGGGGGGGGGGGTGGATGAAGCTGGATGGGATCTTTGATTTGGGGGGGTTAAAGGATATGTGCTAGGGGGTGCTTTCGGAGGGGAGAGGAATTGCGCTGGGGGAGGGAGTTAAACTTCAAATCTGCCCCCCCCTACTTCTAGTACAAGTCCTGTCTAACCCAAAACAAAGAGCACCCCCTAGCACCTATTCTCTAACCCCCGTGCGTGTGAAGGTGTGTGTGGGGATGGTCAGACCCCGGGCACCCAGTCTGTCTCTGCCTCACTCCCTTCTCCCCCCACACATCGCATGGAGCAGAGGGGAGAGGAGATCCCGGAAGGGAAGGAGGAAGCCGCACTGCCAGTCTGAGCCGGGTGTCACCGGGTGCGGGCCACACCCCCCCGCCCCCCCATAGTAATGCCACTGAATGGGACACAGATGGTGAAAAAAAAATCTGACAGGGATTATAACCATCCCCTGCTCTATCCAAAATTAGAAAAAAAAAAACGTTTTGCCTAAAGTTCTAGTTTCACTACCACCCTCCCCAGCTGCACATACTCACTTTCCCTTTGCTGCCCCAACATTCTTCTTTTGAAGGGGTAAAGGGAGAAAGTCCTGGGAAAGCCAAGTCAAGGTTGCCTAAAAAGCGCCCCAGTGTGAAAGGGGTCTAAGGCTCCATTCATAGCAGAAACGTGGGCAGAAATGAGCATTACTGCAAACGTGCAAAAAAACTTGCTAAATCACACAACGCACTATTATTTCTTAATGGCACCCCTATTGCATGTAGCAGTCATGCATTTTGCCATGACAAAATGCACACAAAATGTGTAACGCAAATCGCACTGGGCTCATGTCCTAAATGCATGAGCTTCTTTAGCACATTATTGGAACGGAGGGAGGCCCATTCAAAAATGTGCAACAATACACTCCAAAACGGTGTCATGGTGGCGGCACGCAAGTGTGAACGAGGCCTAAAGCTGACTGTTTTGAGGGTAAAAATGTAACAGGGTAAAATATTACTATAACACTGATAATGAAATTTAAAAAAAACCTTACAACAAACAACAATGTAACAAAATCCTCTGCAGCTGATAGTTCAGTAACAAAAGTAGCGCAGCAAAAGCCCCAGATCCGCCAACCCATTGGGTAACTTACAACATGTAGGTAATGACCCCCACGCTCCACATATCGGTTGGGAATGACACAAAGTCATAATTCACCACTTCTGGAGCCAAAAACTCTGGCGTTCCAAAATTCACCTTCAGCTTCTCTCTTGGCTTGTACCTGTGAATAGAGTGCGGGATATTAAAGTGACACTTAAACCATATCCTGATCCCCCAAAAATAATCCATACACTACTTACTGACCATGTAATCTATTTTTCATGAAATCATTTCTTACTGTGTAAATCATAAATGCCACGTTCAAGAACAAAATTGTGTTACATGTAATAAACATACTAGCAATATCTCATTATAATATATGTGTAAAAACTCAAACAGGGCGGAGCTTAATGATGTCATCACGCGACCTGGATACTGGAGTTTGGTGATGCTGTGATCTTTCTTTTAAGGGGACTCCTTATAATTTTGCCCCCCTGTACAAATCATTAGTAAGACCTCATATGGAATATGCAGTTCAGTTTTGGGCACCATTTCTCAAAAAGGATATCGGGAACTGGAGAAAGTGCAGAGAAGAGCGACCAAACTGATAAGAGGCATGGAGGAGCTCAGCTATGAGGAAAGATTAGAGGAACTGAATTTATTCACCCTTGAGAAAAGGAGCTTAAGGGGGGATATGATCAACATGTACAAATATATAAGGGGTCCATATAGTGAACTTGGGGTTGAGTTATTCACTTTATGGTCATGACTGAGGACAAGGGGGCACTAGAGGAAAAGAGATTTCATCTCTAAATACGGAAAGGTTTCTTCATAGTAAGAGCTGTGAAATTGTGGAATAGACTCCCTCGAGGGCTGGTTCTGGCCAGCTCAGTAGATTGCGTTAAAAAAGGCCTGGATACTTTCCTAAATGTACATAATATAACTGGGTACTGACATTTATAGGTAAAGTTGATCCGGGGAATATTTGATGGCCTCTCGGGGATCAGGAAGGACTTTTTTCCCCTGCTGAAGCAAATTCAATCCTGCTTTGCTGGGGTTTGTTTTTGCCTTCCACTGGATCAGCTGTGGGTATAGGATTATGTATATGGGATTGTATGTTTTTTTTTTTAACTAGATGGACCTGTGTCTTTTTTCAACCTGACTATGTACCTGCATTTATAACCTTTTTTTTTAAGGTAACTTTATTGTACACAAAATACTGCCCATTCCTCTTGGCAAAAAGCCTCCAGTTCCTGTAAATTCTTGCGCTGTCTTGCATGAACGGCACGTTTGAGATCTCCCCAGAGTGGCTCAATGATATTGAGGTCAGGAGACTGAGATGGCCACTCCAGAACCTTCACTTTATTCTGCTGTAGCCAATGACAGGACGACTTGTCCTTGTGTTTTGGATCATTGTCATGTTGGAATGTCCAAGTACGTCCCATGCGCAGCTTCCTGGCTGATGAATGCAAATGTTCCTACAGTATTTTTTCATAACATACTGCATTCATCTTGCCAACAATTTTGACCAAATTTCCTGTGCCTTTGTAGCTCACACATGCCCAAAACATCAGCGACCCACCTCCGTGTTTCACAGTAGGGATGGTGGACCTTTCATCATAGGCCTTGTTGACTCCTCTCCAAATGTAGTGTTTATGGTTGTGGCCAAAAGGCTCAATTTTGGTCTCATCACTCCAAATGACTTTGTGGCAGAAGGTTTGAGGCTTGTCACTATGCTGTTTGGCGTATTGTAAGCGGATACTTTGTGGCATTTCTGTAGTAATGACTTTCTTCTGGTGACTCGACCATGCAGCCCATCTTTCTTCAAGTGCCTCCTTATTGTGCATCTCGAAACAGCCACACCGCATGTTTTCAGAGAGTCCTGTATTCACCTGAAGTTATTTGTGGGTTTTTCTTTGCATCCCGAACAATTTTCCTGGCAGTTGTGGCTGAAATTTTAGTTGGTCTACCTGACCGTGGTTTGGTTTCAACAGAACCCCTCATTTTCCACGTCTTGAGTAGAGTTTGAACACTGCTGATTGGCATTCCCAATTCCTTGGATATCTTTTTATATCCCTTTCCTGTTTTATACAGTTCAACTACCTTTTTCCACAGATCCTTTGACAGTTCTTTTGCTTTCATGACTCAGAATCCAGAAACATCAGTGCAGCACTGGATGAAAGACGCAAGGGTCTGTCAGGAGTCCAGAAACTCATTGACCTTATATACACACACACTAATAACAAGCAAACAGATCACAGGTGAGGATGGTTACCTTTAGTGCCGGGACGACTTGTCAGGCGACTTAGCTGACAAGTTGCGTCCCATTCTGTACAATGGAACCGTTCTAATCGGAGCGACACAAGTCGCCCCGACTTAGAAAAAGGTTCCTGTACGACTTTGGGGGGGCAACTTGAGGCGACTTGCATTGACTTCTATAGAGAAGTCGTTTTGAAAGTCGCCGCAGCTGTCATGTCCGGGTCGCCTGAGGCAGTCGCGCTGCAAGTCGTGCTGCCTTAGTGTGAACCGACACTTAATAGCCATTCAAACCCCTTTGTGTCAACTTGTGTGCATGTTATCAGGCCAAAATCACCAGGGGTATGTAAACTTTTGATCAGGGTAATTTGGGTAGTTTCTGTTGTCATTATGATTTAAAATGAGTAAACACAGTTGATTGATAATAAATGGCTTCAGGCAAACACTAACCACGAGTGAAAGAAAAGTTTTTGTGTTATCATTCATATCCTCTGAAAAATGGCCAAGAAATCATAAATTTTATGTAAGCTTATGAGCACAAATATATATATATATATATATATATATATATTATAATAATAAAACATTTAAAAAAAAAATATATATATATATATATATATTTATAATAATATATATAAATATAAATATATATTTTTTTTAATTTTATATATATATATATATATATATATATATATATATATATATATATATAATTTTTTTTAAAAATAAATAAATATATATATATATATATATATATATATATATATATATATATATTTATATTTTTATATATATATATATATATATTTTTTTTTTAATTTTATATTTATATATAATATATATATATAATATATATATATATAAAAATTTAAAAAAAAACGATATATATATATATATATATATATATATATATATATATATATAAAATAAATAAATACATAAAAAAAAAAAAATATATATATATATATATATATATATATATATATTTTTTTTTTTATTTTTATTTTTTTTTTTTTTTAATTATAATTATTGATTTTATACATGCCCATGCAATTATACATTGGATATATTCATTTATATAATTTTTATATATACTGTGTTTTTTTTGTATCTTTTTTTTAGCCCTGAAGGGGGTGCTTTCTGGCCCCTGAAACGCATAGGCTCAAAGCTTTTTATGGGATCTTATATTGGAGTAGTTCTCAATGTGATGTTTCAACCTCAGATTAATTTTTTCTTTGGTTTTAGGGGCAATGGTCACCTGAAGTCTGAAATTTGCTGCCTGATCCACTACTGGAACGTACGCACCATCTCCATGTTCCTGAAGCCACATACTAGTCCAATAACAGATCGATATCTGGCAGCTTGCTTTCATTTACGATTATATATATTATATCAAATCAGTGTCTCCTAAACAGGAAGGCTCCCGGCACAATATGAGTTGAGTATATAAATCAGGGGTTAGAAAGTATAAGTAGCAACATTCGTCTTTATATTAACTTCTTATATTCCTCTGCCCTGTAGGCTGTAAAACATTCCCACATGGCAGAGCTGTGTGCGTTTTATTTTATATCCCTGATAACGACGGCAAGGGATTTTTTTACCTTCTTGCGAGTCCAAAATCAATAATTTTGATTTGGTTTCCAGTTCGATTGACGCACAAAATATTTTCAGGCTAAAAAAAAAAAAGAAGTTTAGATTAAAATCAGCAATGCATGTTACAAAGTTTTACCAATTCTTAAATTTTTAAAAAAAAATCAGGATAAGTTTTTAAATTTATTAGTCATCGGGAGCAGTGATCTGTCATGTCAGTGGTAGCCCATCCACCCCACAGTTAGAATCACTCCCTAGGACACACTTAACCCTTGATCGCCCCCTAGTGATTAACCCCTTCCCTGCCAGTGTCATTTACACAGTAATCAGTGCATTTTTATAGCTCTGATCGCTGTATAAATGACAATGGTCCCAAAATAGTGTCCGATGTCTCCGCTGCAAAGTCGTAGTCCTGATAAAAATCGCAGATCGCCGCCATTACTAATAAAAAAAAAAATTTATAATAAAAATGCCATAAATCTCGCCCCTAGTTTGTAGACGCTATAACTTTTGCGCAAACCAATCAATATACGCTTATTGCAATTTTTTTTACCAAAAATATGTAGAAGAATACATATCGGCCTAAACTGAGGAAAAAAAAATGTTTATATATATATTTTATTTTTTTTTATTTTTTTGGGGTATACTTGGTTAAACTTTCATTTAAATGAAAGTTTTGAATCCAACCTAAAAAAAATGTAAAACTAAAACTGCCAAAAATAAAAGTGGTTTGAAATCCCAGCTTTCTAAAAAAAGAAAAAGAAAAAAAAGCCTTTATGGTTATTGAGGAACATATTTAAATGAAAGTTTTGAATCCAACCTAAAAAAAAAAAAAATGTAAAACTGAAACTGCCAAAAATAAAAATGAAATCCCAGCTTTCTAAAAAAAAATAAAAATAAAGTTCTAATCAAAGTCAAGGCAATAAAGCAGAATTTAGAACGTGTGAATTTTATTCTATTTCTATATACGGCTCCAAATATCAAATTGCCAGCTGGTGTCTATTCCTGAATCAAGTAAACAAAAGTGCCGACAGATGATTCGGGACTCGGTGACAACGGTGACAACAAGCAAAGGACCAAAGTTTTGGAAGAGCTACATTTTTGCTTTAAAGTCACCCCTCACCTTTAGGTCTAAGTGCAGAATATACTGCTGGTGCAAGTAGTAAATCCCTTCGCAGATCTGTTTGGTGAACATTATGGCGTCCAGTTCTGTGAGTTGGTAGTTCTCATCTGTGATCCGGTCAAATAATTCCCCGCCGTCCAAGCTGGGAAAATAAAAAGGTAAAAAAATTTGAAAAATGTCAAAGAATTTTCACCTTTTTTTTTTCTTTTCGCTTTGTTGCATCTCAGTGCTGCTCTCCTACATCATCTTTGCAGTAATTTCGTAAAATTCCTAAAATTAGAAAATTAGTAATTTCATAAATTTGTAAATTAGAAAATTCATAAAATTAGAAAATTCGTAAAATTAGAAAATTAGTAAATTATAAAATCTGTAATTTTGTAAATTCGTAAATTATAAAATTTGTAATTTCGTAAATTAGGAAATTTGTAATTTTGTAAATTTGGAAATTATAAAATTCGTAAATTAGAAAGATTTTAATTTCATAAATTAGAAAAATCGTAAATTAGAAAATTAGTAATTTCGTTAATTCGTAAAATTAGAAAATTAGTAAATTCATAAATTAGAAAATTAGTAATTTCATAAATTAGAAAATTAGTAATTTCGTAAATTCCTTAAATTAGAAAATTAGTAATTTCATAAATTAGAAAATTTTTAATTTCGTAAAATTTTTAATTCGTAAAATTAGAAAATTCGTAAATTAGAAAATTAGAAAATTCGTCAATTAGAAGATTCGTAAAGTAGAAAAATGTTGATTTCATAAATTCGAAAATTCGTAAATTAGAAAATTTGTAATTTTGTAAATTAGAAAATTTGTAATTTCGTTAATTCGTAAAATTCGAAAATTTGTAAATTCGAAAATTTGTAATTTCGTAAATTGCTGAAATTAGAAAATTAGTAATTTCATAAATTCGAAAATTTGTAAATTAGAAAATTTGTAATTTCGTAAATTAGAAAATTTGTAATTTCGTTAATTCGGAAAATTAGAAAATTTGTAATTTTGTAAATTGCTGAAATTAGAAAATTAGTAATTTCATAAATTAGAAAATTCGTAAATTCGAAAATTTGTAATTTTGTAAATTAGAAAATTTGTAATTTCGTTAATTCGTAAAATTTGAAAATTTGTAAATTCATAAATTCGAAAATTTGTAATTTCGTAAATTGCTGAAATTAGAAAATTAGTAATTTCATAAATTCGAAAATTCGTAAATTAGAAAATTTGTAATTTCGTAAATTAGAAAATTTGTAATTTCGTAAATTAGAAAATTTGTAATTTCGTTAATTCGGAAAATTAGAAAATTTGTAAATTCATAAATTAGAAAATTTGTAATTTTGTAAATTGCTGAAATTAGAAAATTAGTAATTTCATAAATTAGAAAATTCGTAAATTAGAAAATTTGTAATTTTGTAAATTAGAAAATTTGTAATTTCGTTAATTCGTAAAATTAGAAAATTTGTAAATTCATAAATTAGAAAATTTGTAATTTCGTAAATTGCTGAAATTAGAAAATTAGTAATTTCATAAATTCGAAAATTCGTAAATTAGAAAATTTGTAATTTCGTAAATTAGAAAATTTGTAATTTCGTAAATTAGAAAATTTGTAATTTCGTTAATTCGGAAAATTAGAAAATTTGTAAATTCATAAATTAGAAAATTTGTAATTTTGTAAATTGCTGAAATTAGAAAATTAGTAATTTCATAAATTAGAAAATTCGTAAATTAGAAAATTTGTAATTTTGTAAATTAGAAAATTTGTAATTTCGTTAATTCGTAAAATTAGAAAATTTGTAAATTCATAAATTAGAAAATTTGTAATTTCGTAAATTGCTGAAATTAGAAAATTAGTAATTTCATAAATTCGTAAGTTAGAAAATTTTTAATTCGTAAAATTCGAAAATTCGTAAATTTGAAAATTCGAAAATTCGTCAATTCGAAAATTTGAAAAATGTTCATTTCAAAAATTAGTAATTTTGTAAATTAGAAAATTAGTAATTTTGTAAATTAGAAAATTAGTAATTTTGTAAATTAGAAAATTAGTAAATTAGAAAATTAGAAAATTAGACAATCCAAAAATAATAAAGAAAATTCGAAAGAACGAAATCCGAAAATTCTAAATAATTAACCAACTAATAATAACTATTAAATGATAGGTATTGGAATTTCCATTCAAATTTGGCTGTTAGTGAATGTAACAAATACGAATTTATCCGTAAGTCGCAAATTATCCGAAATAACAAAATGCCGCATCTAAACAAATGGAACGGAACAAATTAATAATAAAACATTTTTATTATTATTAGTATTATTTATCAATATTAATATGTTACGTTCCATTCGTTTAGATGCGGCATTCGTTATTTCGGATAATTCGTAGCTTCGAATAAATTCGTATTCTTTACGTTCACTAACAGCCAAATATGAAAGGAAATTCCAATGCCTCTAATTTAATAGTTTGTTTTTATTTCAGGTTTTGGGATTTAGGCTGGGTTCACACCATTGTGAATTGGATGCAATAACAGATTTGGACCGGCTCTCTATGGAGCCGGTTCACATATCTCTGCAGCGGGTTCAGGGCGTCTTTTGGTCTGTTTCATGTCTGAACTCAGCCCAAAATTCCGGCTGAAATCGGGCCTGGAACGGGGAACGGAGACCCACCGGACCCCCTGCTGCGAGCCGCATGCGGCTCCTATGTGAACCGAGCCTTACGAATCTTTGAATTTATGAAGTATTAGAATATTCAAATATTCAGGATAATTCGTTAAACAGGTTTTCGTTAATTCGGATGTTTCTGAATTAACAAATTTGTTGAAATTCCTTCAAAAATCGAATTCGGAACAAATCGAATTGCACATGTCTACTTTGCAGACACTTGCTGCCTACACAGCTGCCTGGCATTTCTCAGGGCCGGGGTTTCCCGATTGGTGACAACAATGGACCATGCCGGTGTAATGTGTGGAGAAACGGCCACTTGTAGTCTCCATTACCAGCCCAGGTGAGCAATTGGGAGACAAGGGCACAGCGTTGTCACCCTATAACAGGAAGGGCCTGGACAAGGACAACAATAATGTACACTATATTGTCAAAAGTATTGGGACACCTACCTTTACACGCACATGAACTTTAATGGCATCCCAGTCTTAGTCTGTAGGGTTCAATATTGAGTTGGCCCACCCTTTGCAGCTATAACAGCTTCAACTCTTCTGGGAAGGCCGTCCACAAGGTTTAGGGAATGTTTGACCATTCTTCCAGAAGCGCATTTGTGAGGTCAGGCCCTGATGTTGAACGAGAAGGCCTGGCTCGCAGTCTCCACTCTAATTCATCCCAAAGGTGTTCTATCGGGTTGAGGTCAGGACACTGTTCAGGCCAGTCAAGTTCTTCCACCCCCAACTCGCTCATCCAGGTCTTTATGGAACTTGCTTTGTGCACTGGTACAAATCATTTGGTGGAGGGGGGGATTATGGTGTGGGGTTGTTTTTTCAGGGGTTTCAAGGTGTCCTATTGGGTTGAGGTGCAGGCCAGTCAAGTTCCTCCACCCCAAACTCGCTCATCCATGTCTTTATGGACCTTGCTTTGTGCACTGGTGTGCAGTCATGTTGGAACAGGAAGGGGCCATCCCTATACTGTTCCCACAAAGTTGGGACCATGAAATTGTCCAAAACGTCTTGGTATGCTGACGCCTTCAGAGTTCCCTTCACTGGAACTAAGAGGCCAACCCCAACCCCTGAAAAAACAACCCCACATCATAATCCCCCCTCCACCAAATGGTTTGGACCAGTCCATAAAGCAAGTTCCATAAAGACATGGATGAGCGCATTAGGGGTGGAGGAACTTGACTGGCCTGACCTCAACCCAATAGAACACCTTTGGGATTAGATCGGAGATTGGGAGCCAGGCCTTCTCCTCCAACATCAGTGCCTGACCTCACTTCTGGAAGAATGGTCAAACATTCCCATAGACACACTCCTAAACCTTGTGGACGGCCTTCCCAGAAGAATTGAAGCTGGTATAGCTGCAAAGGGTGGGCCAACTCAATATTGAACCCTACAGACTAATGCCCCGTACACACGGTCGGAAAATCCGACCACAAAATCCATCGGATTTTTTCCAACGGATTTTGTCCGACACTGGTGTTGCATACACACGGTCGGACAAAGTTGTCGGAAAATCCGATCATTCTGAACGTGGTGACGTTCGTTGCGTACGACGGGACTACGTAGAGGCTAGTAGCCAATAGCTTTGGTCTTGTAATGTGATCTGAGCATGCGTAGCACTTTGTCCGTCCGACTACGCTACACACGATCGGAATTGGTGTGATCAGACTTTGTTGTCGGAAAATTTGAGCGCAGGAGATAAAACTTTGTCCGTCGGACAATTCAATGGAAAATGTCCGATGGAGCCCACACACGGTCGGAATTTCCGACAACATTGTCCGATAGGACAGAATCCATCGGAATTTCCGACCGCGTGTATGGGGCTTAAGACTGGGATGCCATTAAAGTTCATGTGCGTGTAAAGGCAGGTGTCCCAATACTTTTGGCAATATAGTATAAATACACCTCCCCTTTGCCAAACATCATACATACTATTCCATGATTAAGGTCAAGTCGTTTTTGCACTCGAAGGCGTCATATAACTGTATCAGGTTCACATGGTTTAACTGGTTCATGACATTAATTTCATTCTTCACCTCGTCCTGCAAGTAAAAAAAAAAGGGAGAAGATCCCATTTTATTGACATTTCTGCTCCCCCCGAGTAAATATACTGCTAATTAATCACACGGACTAACCAGACAACGTCTCCATCCTGACAATGCCCGGGGGCCCCCGGTGCCCTTTTCCAGCCCTCCCATCTCGTCGCCTAACGAGGCGCTGACAGCGACTCCCACCGAGCGACTCATGAATATGCAAATTCGCCCCGCAGACGCCTGACAGATTGGGCCGCGCTGCGTCTCAGCGCTAAAGGCCAGCACTTCAGGAGGCGGCTGAGATCACACGGTACGGTCTCAAATATTGAAAACATAGTAATGAGTTGTCTCGCCAAGGCCAAAAAAATAAATAAAACAATTCCTGTCTGTATATTAAGCCCTTAGGGTCAGTTCATATATCAGAGTATAAAGAAATACGTCCTCCTGAACATCCAAACCCAATCACTAAATCCTCAGATGAATTTAATGTCAATGTTATTGTCAGTGTGCGATATTAGAATCCGTATTTTTCTTTAAAATAAAAAAAAAATGTTGGGAGTGCGTTCAGAGGGGGGAAATGTTGGGTGGGGGTAAATAAAAATAGGGAGGATCCAGGATGGGGGGAGGGGATTATGGTTTGGGGTAAATTAGAATAGGAATTGGGCTTTAAAGAGGAAGTAAAGCCGTTTTAAAAAAAAAAAAAAATAGGAACCTGCAAGGCAAAGGCATAATGAGCTAGTATGCATAGCATACTAGCTCATTATGAATGACTTACCTGAGAACGAAGCCCATGTAGCGGTCTACATCCACGATCTTCTGAGCCGCCATCCAGGGCCGGAGTGACTTCCGGGTCTCGCCGCTCCAGCGCTGTGATTCGCTGGAGCGGCGATGACGTCACTCCTGCGCATGCGCACGAGAGTGGCATATCGCCGTGATCTCGGCATGCGCAGTGCGCCTGCGCGCCGCTGTCTACGGCGCATGCGCCGTAGATAGCGGTGCCTTTTCTTTTTCTAAATATCTCCTAAACCATGTAGGTTTAGGAGATATTTATTGGACCTACAGGTAAGCCTTAATCTAGGCTCACCTGTAGGTCAAAGTGGTCCCAGAGGGTTTACTTACACTTTAACCACTTCAGCTCCGGAAGCTCCCTTCCTGACCAGAGCACTTTTTGCGATTCGCCACTGCGTTGCTTTAAGACCCCTTTCACACTGGGGCGTTTTTCATGCGCTTTTCAGTCGATTTAGCGTTAAAAAAAAAAAAGCGTCTGTAAAGCGCCTGAAAGAAGCCTCTACTGCAATCCCAATGTGAAAGCCTGAGTGCTTTCACACTGTGACCCCTTTCACACTATGGCGTTTTTCAGGCGCTTTAGCGCTAAAATAAGCGCCTGTAAAGCGCCTGAAAGAAGCCTCATCTGCAATCCCAATGTGAAAGCTCCGAGTGCTTTCACACTGTGACCCCTTTCACACTATGGCGTTTTTCAGGCGCTTTAGCGCTAAAATAAGCGCCTGTAAAGCGCCTGAAAGAAGCCGCAACTGCAATCCCAATGTGAAATCCCGAGTGCTTTCACACCGAGGCGCTGCGCTGGCAGGGCGTCAAAAAAAGTCCTGCAAGCATCTTCTTTGCAGCAGTGAATGCACCGCTCCTAAAGCGCCCCTTCCCATTGAAATCAATGGGAAGTGCCTGCAAAACGCCTGAAAAGTGCCTGCAAAGCGATTTTGGCAGCAGCGCTTTTAACCCTTTATTTGGCCACTAGCAGGGTTTAAAAGCGCCCCACTAGTGCTCGAAAAACACTGGTAAAGCGCTGCTAGTTAAAGCTGCGCTTTACAATCGTTTTTTGGGCGCTGGCAGTGTGAAAGGGCTCTTAAAGCACTTGGGCTTTCTCATTGGGATTGCAGATCCCAAGCACCCAAGCACCTTCTTTCAAGCACCTGTAAAGCGCTTTTTTTAATGCTAAAGCGCCTGAAAAACACCTGAAAAACGCCCCAGTGTGAAATGGGTCTAACTGACAAATGCGCGGTCATTGCGTGTTACACCGAAACAAAATTGACGTCCTTTTTTTCCCCACAAATAGAGATTTCTTCTGGTGGTATTTGATCACCTCTGCGGTTTTTAGTTTTTGCGCTATAAACAAAAAAAGAGCGACAATTTAGGAAAAAAAGGAATATTTTTTACTTTTTGCTACAATAAATATCCCCCCAAAATATATAAAAAAAAAATATATTTTTTTCTTTATTTTAGGCCGATATGGATTCTTCTACATATTTTTGTTAAAAAAAAAAAAAAAAATCGCAATAAACGTATATTGATTGGTTTGCGCAAAAATTTATAGCGTCTACAAAAATAGGGGATAGATTTATAGCATTTTTATTATTAATTTTTTTATTAGTAATGGCGGCGATCTGCGATTTTTATCGTGACTGCGACATTATGGCGGACACATCGGACACTTTTAACACTATTTTGGGACCATTGTCAGAGGTTGGGGTAAGCAATCAAACTCCCAGCCTGTGAGACCATGAACAAGCCAGACCAAACAATCACAGCTTCCTTGGTTACAGAAGGAGCCACCAACACTAGGCGGGAGCGATACATTGGAAAATGTAAATGACCGTTCAGAAAACCAAATATTTTCCAAGGAAATCCTACTAGTGTATGGGTAGCTTTACAGGGCCAGTTATTAAGAAATCTCAGTAGGAAACCATTATCCGTACATACCCTGTCCTTCGGAGCTTTAATTTTAATCAATTTGGCAGCCAGTCGTAGCCCGGTGGATATCTCTACACACTTGTGGACTCGACCAAAACGTCCGCTGTTAACAAATGTAAACAGATATGAATATGACAGTATCATAACTGAAACAAATTCATGTAAAGGAGGTATCAAAATGCTACACCTCAAATTCAGGAAAAAAATTGACAGAGAAAGGTACTATGCTGCAAAGTCGGTGGTCCTGCCTCTTGATCTTACCCTTCTGGTACTTCAGATATATGAACAGGTGATGAGCTTATCCATTAAGGGAACACCAGAAATTGCCCTTTCTCTATGTTCCTAGGGTTGACCTCAAAGGCCAAGAAAGGCCTTCTGTGCTCTTTTTCCTACTGTGGCTAGAAAGGTAACACCAAGACACTGGAGAGCCACTATCCCTCCCTCTATCATGGAATGGGTTACTGAACTCACCCCCTTACAACGCCTAGAGGAACTGACTGCTCACCTTCTAGATAAATGTAATCAACATATCTCCAGTTGGATTATTTGGATCCATTATATGAGCTCTGCCCACTTCAGAAACCAATTATGACCTCATGCATCCTTTACCCAATACTTAGATGTAACAGTTTTCCCTCTCAGTAGTTACCCAACTCCTCATTTTCTCCTTCCTTTTCTTTCTTTCACCCTACCCACCTATGTTTTCTTCTAGACCTCTTTCTGTTGGGACTCTCACTGGATTTGGTGGCAGTATGCATATACCTCTATTTACTTGCATGATAGGGTGGATGAAACGCTATCTCAATTAACATTTATTATTCTGATCAGCTCAGCTACTGAATGTGTCTACTCTCGCTTTCTGCACTGTTTCTATACTTTGTTTTGTATGGAAAATATTCAGTACACTTGTAGGCAGGTGCAGTCTACTTTCTCCACTGCAGGTGGAGCTCAACCACAACGGCATTTCAGAAGGAGAGATTAACATGGTTCCTCTATGGTTTCCTGGTTCACTGGGGGAGCTTTCCAATTGGATACAGATGCCCCATGTGACTCTGGTGGCCATCTTGGGATGGGCAGAGTGTATTTAAGACCCTGGGTCCCAGGGTTGGCATGCATTTTGCGTGTGGGTAGTGTAGGGACAGGTCATCCGTCTGTCGGGGACAGTAATTAGCAGCAGGGAGAGGTTCCAGAAGAGTAGGGAAAGAGCAGGGACACACCATCCTTCCTGGAAGCCTCCTTGTTTGGGTATGGACTGGCCAGGCTGCATTCCACACCTCGAGGCAGACGCGGTTAGTGCACCTGAGACCTACTGTTATACTCTTCGCTGCAACCTTCTGTGAGTCATGTTGTTTTCCCACCCATAGTTATGCCTTGTTGAACTTTAATACAATTCTGTTTCCGCAACTAGACTTGGACTTGAGTGTTTACTGCTGCCATACCACGCTGCACCTCCCCACACACTTTTACTACTTAAAAAAAATATGCCGCACCTCTTAACTTTCCAAGGACATCATCAGAATTAAGTACCATTATGTAATTTACTGATTTTGTTGAGAAGTATTAAACATTTTGCTTTCTACAACTTGTAGAAATATACAGTGACTTGAAAAAGTATTCATACCCCTTGAAATTTTCCACATTTTGACATGTTACAACCAAAAACGTTAATGTATTTTATTGGGATTTTATGTGATAGACCAACACAAAGTGGCACATAATTGTGAAGTGGAAAGAAAAATGATAAATGGTTTTTAATTTATTTTACAAATAAATATCTGAAAAGTGTGGCGTACATTTGTATTCAGCCCCCTTTACTCTGATACCCCTAACTAAAATTTAGTGGAACTAATTGCCTTCAGAAGTCACCTAATTAGTAAATAGAGTCCACCTGTGTGTAACTTAATCCCAGTATAAATACAGCTGTTTTGTGAAGCCCTCAGAGATTTGTTAGAGAACCTTAGTGAAGAAACAGCATCATGAAGACCAAGGAACACACCAGACAGGTCAGGGATAAAGTTGTAGAGAAGTTTAAAGCCGCGTTAGGTTATAAAAGAATGTGGTAAATTTCAAGGGGTATGAATACTTTTTCAAGGCACTGTATCATTAGAGAAAATGTAAACACTTGATCAATGCTCTTCTTGCTTTGAGTCTAGTGTTTTGCAGCGTCTTTGATGAAGGAAGGAGCAGCGAGGACCAGCAAGACAAAGGTTAGGCAGCTCAAAGACTCTCCATGAAAAGGACTGGCATTTGGCATTCTTTGTGCCTGTGGACCTTGTTCCATGCTGAATTTAGTAAGAGACTCATAGGGGTTTCTTTACTAAAGGCAAATCCACTTTGCACTGAAGTGCAGTCGCTGTAGATTCAAGGGGGACATGCAAGGAAAATAAAGAAAAATTGCATTTTTGCTTGTACATGTTTGGATGACAAAATCAGAAGTGATTTCAGATCTTCCCCTCAGATTTACAGCGACTGCATCCCCGCTGCCACGGCTGCTCTGGTGGACTCAGGACTGGCGGTAAGTGCCGGACCACCTGCGGCTGGGGGGGGTGCTGTCAGAGAGCCACGAGCATGTGGGGGGGTCGTCAGAGCCACGAGCAGGGGGGGCCGTCAGAGCCGCAAGAGAGGGCAGTGGGCACAGTGGCTACATATGATGGGCACAAGTGGCTGCATTGGATGGGCACAGTGGCTGCATATATTGGGCACAAGTGGCTGCATATACTGGGCGCAAGTGGCTGCATATACTGGGCGTAAGTGGCTGCATTTGACGGGCGCAAGTGGCTGCATTTGACGGGCGCAAGTGGCTGCATTTGACGGGCGCAAGTGGCTGCATTTGACGGGCGCAGGTGGCTGCATTTGACGGGCGCAGGTGGCTGCATTTGACGGGCGCAGGTGGCTGCATTTGACGGGCGCAGGTGGCTGCATTTGATGGGCGCAGGTGGCTGCATATGACGGGCACAATGGCTGCATATGACGGACACAATGGCTGCATATGGTGGACACAATGGCTGCATATGGTGGGCACAATGGCTGCATATGGTGGGCACAATGGCTGCATATGGTGGGCACAAGTGGCTGAATTTGATGGGCACAATGTCTGCATATGAAGGGCACAAGTGGCTGCATATGATGAGCACAAGTGGCTGCATACGATGGGCACAATGGCTGCATATGATGGGCACAAGTGGCTGCATTTGATGGGCACAAGTGGCTGCATTTGACTGGCACAAGTGGCTGCATTTGACTGGCACAAGTGGCTGCATTTGACTGGCACAAGTGGCTGCATTTTATGGGCACATATGGTTACATTTGATGGGCTCAAGTGTCTGCATTTGATGGGCACAAGTGGCTACATATGATGGGCACAAGTGGCTACATATGATGGGCACAGTGGCTGCATATGATGGCACAGTGGCTGCTTTTGATGGGCAAAGTGGCTGCGTTTGATGGGCACAGTGAGGCTGCAATTGATGGGGGGGGGGGGGTGTTCAGTATTTTTCAGTTTGTTTGTGCCCCCCCTCAAATTTTGAGCACCAGCCGCCACTGATGTCGTCTTAACCATTTGATAACAATCAATATCTGCCTTTACACATTCCTTGGTGTTTGGAACCCTTCAAAGCTTGTATTATGGGATGGAAATGTAATGCCATTTTGCATCTCTACCCTGCCAATTTGACAGCAATTCATACATTCGTAAATTTAAGGATTAACACCTGTGCAGACTTCCTTTTTTTTTTTTTTTTTCTTTTTTTTTTTTTTTTTTCCACTTCAGAAAGAATATTTGTGGGTGAGTGTCAGCTATGCCCGCTTCTCCATCCCTCCAATTGTCTTAGCATCATTAGTGGATTATTTCATTCTCACTTTTTTTTTTTTTCCCCCCCCTGGAGTTGGGGGGGATCGAGGTCCTGAGTCGGGCATCCATAAAATTTACAAAGCCCAAAAATACATGTATACATCCGTGATCCCACCCAGCCTCCACTCCCCCTCCGCTTCCTTTATCCTAAATCCCGTTCCATCACTCTTCCAGTTAGCCCCCCTGGGGGTTTTTATTTTTATTTCCCCCCCCCCCTCCCCCCTGTCCCCCCCGTGCCCCCGCCCTCCCCATCCCCGTCCGCTGTTTTGTTATTGTAAGGTGGCCCTTTCTCCCCAGTATCTTTTCTGCCCTTAGGGTCTGCCTTTCCATGGCTAGATCTCTTTTCGGCTTCACCCCCCAGGGATCATCAGTTGTCATGGCTGCACTCGCAAAGCCTCCCTGTAGCTCCAAGATCTCTTGAATTTTCTCCAACTCTCCCATCTAGCCCTCGTGGCCTCTCTGTCCTCCTCCCCAGTGTACAACACACATTCCATCATGTAGGTGGACTCCACTGCGTCAACCCATTCCCATAAGGGTGGGCTTTCCTTGTCCTTCCACCTCCTTGGAATTACCTTTTTGGCCGCGTTAAGCAGATGGGGTATCAATGAGCCTTTATATTGTTTAATTTCCTTGGCTGTGGCATGCATAAGTGCCACCCAAGGGTCATTTTTTACCTCGATTGTTGTTATTTCTTTTATGTATTTTAGGATAGTCTCCCAAAATTTTTTGATTTTAGGACACCCCCACCATAAATGACCCATTGTGCCCCTTTGATCACACCCCCTCCAACAGTTCGCCGATGTTTCCGCCTGGAAATTGCTGACCCTGTCTGGGGTTCTATACCACCTAGCCATGCACTTAAAGTTTGTTTCTGCAGTTCTCGCATCTACCGCTGACCCGTGTGCTAATTTTAAAATTTTCTTACTTGTGCTTATTTCTAATTGTGTTCCTAGTTCGCTTTCCCATTTGGTAAGGTATGGCGGCATCTCCGGTCTATCTCTTTCTAATAACAGTTTATATATTCTGGATATTCTTTTTTTTGAACATTCTGCCGTAAAGATTTTCTCTAATTTTGTTAAATCCTTAGCCTCCCTTAATGGGCTGGGAAGAGAGCCCACGAAGTGGGTCAACTGGCGATGCCGCCATCCATCTATGGAAAAAGCCTCATTATTCTGTAACTCGTGCAATGTCATAACCTTCCCTTACTAATAACTTCCCCTAGTCTCGTGCAATCCTTTCTGATCCAATCACCTCCTATTTCCTTTAACCCTGGCGGGAAAAAAGGGTTTTCTTTGAGTGCTATAAGTGGCGAATTATAATTTTTGTTGAATATTTTGTATATTTTGTCCCAAATTTTCAAAGTCGTGATTGTGATTATATGTGTTTTTTCTCCCAGTGTCCGGCTTTTCGGAGGATTCCACACAATCTTCCCCAGCCTAGCTTCACTCAGTGCTTCCTCCAAACTAACCCATCTTTTAGTGTTACCTGTTTTACCCCATTCTGCGATTCTTAATAGTGCTATAGCATGGTAGTAACTTTCTATGTCTGGGCTGTGCAGACTTCCTGACATCAAAGATGGGATTTTATAACTAGAATAGGGTAGTTCCACAACTTTCACACTTTTCATTCTGTTTTGAACCCCACAAATCACGTTGACTTGCATTATATCTTGAAATAAAATGGTGTTTCAACATCTCTACATCAGCTATTTAGGCAACATTTTACACTTTTAGCCATGTAAATCGAAGGATTAACACTTATGCAGACTTCCTAAAACCAGGGATGAGATTACGTTACTAGAACATGGTGGTTCCACGACTTTCACACCTTCCATCCTGTTCTTAACCAATCAACATCTGTCATCACAAACTGCAAAATGACTGGAGTATGGTGTCTGCGCTACCTCTATGATTATACAGGGCTGTTTTCCTACACTCATTGGAACTGAAGAAGTGGTTTGGAGAAGCTACAAAACATCCTCAACATTACAGAACAAGCCCAGCTGAATGTGACCAACTACTGGATATACTTCATCATGCCCTGGATAAATGGTAATATATGAATAAATAAACCTTTTTTGGATTTGTAACAAATAGTGGCACACCCATCTATTGTCTTTGTTTACTCAATCTAAAGTGTCAGGCTAAAAATAGGACAATAAATATTTAAGACAGCTTCTCTTTAAAGGGATCAGTGGGTGGAAAACCACTTTAACGCCAATCGTGACATTAACAGCGGAGTGAACGGAAAAAGTTGCACAATCCACTTGTGGACAAAGGGCGCGTTCCTGTGTATAAGGCAAGATCTCAGGGATGTTTTGGAATTTGGTTGAAGTGCTGTTGTTATTGCAGATTATAAATAGCCGCTGCCTGGTAAACACGGTCCCAAGGCCAGAGGCATCAATCTCATCCAACTCACGCGTTTCAGAGGATTAGACCTTCGCCCAGCTGTTCTGTGTTACAGAATGTTACAGTGCTTTTATATGCCATATGTGCACACGCCACATACTAACATTCTTACAGTAGCTGTAATGTATAATGAGCCTCCAGCGCTAAACTGAGTTTGCAGGATTCACACATTCACACATCATACCAGTATGTAAGCCTATCAACACATGATATACCAGTGACATCACTGAGATTGCAGCCTATCCATTCACTAGAGACCGGTGATGTCACTGAGATTGCAGCCAATCCATTCACTAGATATCAGTGACATCACTTGGAATACAGCCTATCCAATCACTAGAGACCATTGACATCACTGAGAATGCAGCCAATCCATTCACTAGATATCAGTGACATCACTTGGAATACAGCCTATCCAATCACTAGAGACCAGTGACATCACTGAGAATGCAGCCTATCCATTCACTTAATATCAGTGACATCATTTGGAATGCAGCCTATCCAATTACTAGAGACCAGTGACGTCACTGAACATGCAGCCTATCCATTCACTAGATATCAGTGACATCACTGAGATTGCAGCCAATCCATTCACTAGATATCAGTGACATCACTTAGAATGCAGCCTATCCAATCACTAGAGACCAGTGACATCACTGAGATTACAGCCTATCCAATAACTAGTGACCAGTGACATCACTTAGAATGCAGCCTATCCAATCACTAGACCAGTGACATCACTGAGAATGCAGCCTATCCAATCACTAGAGACCAGTGACATCATTGAGAATGCAGCCTATCCATTCACTAGATATCAGTGACATCACTTAGAATGCAGCATATCCAATCACAAGAGACCAGTGACATCACTTAGAATGCAGCCTATCCAATCACTAGAGACCAGTGACATCACTGAGAATGCAGCCTATCCAATCACTAGAGACCAGTGACATCACTTAGAATGCAGCCTATCCAATCACTAGAGACCAGTGACATCACTGAGAATGCAGCCTATCCAATCACTAGAGACCAGTGACATCACTGAGAATACAGCCTATCCATTCACTAGAGACCGTTGACGTCACTGAGCTTGCAGCCAATCCATTCACTAGATATCAGTGACATCGCTGAGAATGCAGCCTATCCATTCACTAGATATTTGTGATGTCACTGAACATGCAGCTGACCCCGGGGGGCTGACCAGTACACTTTGTTGCACTAATATTAAAAATGTGTGCGTTTTTTTTTTTTTTAAATCAACATCAAAAATGTGAGGTTTAGCCAACAGAGACAATAATCTCAGCGAGAGTTAAAGATTCTGTTTTCCTTGTCAAGCTCTTGGGTGACATTTATAAAAGAGCCAAAACAAACACCATGTAGGAGTTTTAAACAGATTGTGTTCAGGATTAAATATCTTAAGAATCCCCGTTTGATATATACATCTGGCCGCCAACATCTAAAATGTGGCGTCTAATTAATGGAGCTGTTGCTCTGAGAATACTTAGAATTTTAATCAGGTTTTATACAAACCTTTTCACAAAGCCATACTGTCTGCCCTACACAGTATTTGGGTCTCTATGAGCCCTTCTGATCTGGCTTGAAAGGCCAAGCCAAGCGGTAGCTTACAGTTTACTTTTCAGATGTACATGTTAATGCAATAAGCAATCTGTTAACCCTTTCATGCCTATTTCTGACATGTGTTGCCTAAAAGTTAAAATCCCTAGACCCTAGAGAATAAAATTGCGATTGTGGCAAACTTTTCGTCACACGGTATTTGCGCAGTGGTCTTTCAAACTAAATTTTTTGGAAAGAAAAAAGACTTCCATGAATAAAAGAAAAAAAAACAAAAAAAAAAAACAGTAACGTTAACCCCATTTTTTGGTAGAATGTGAAAGATGATGTTACGCAGAGTAAATAGATACCCAACATGTCATGCTTTGAAATTGCCACACTTGTGGAATGGTGACAAACAACGGTACTTAAAAATCTCCATAGGCTTTGAAATTTCCCACATAAGTCAATAGAAACAAAAATAATTAGTTCCGCATTGACTTCAATGGGATGCAATACCGCATGCAGCCAGAGGCGGGGGTGGGCGCTGGAGAGCCTCGGAAACGGGCGAAAAGGCCCGAGCACACTTCGGCTGACCTTGGCAAACCTCAGAAAGACTCCCTTCACGAGCCTTTCCGAGGTTTGCCAAGGTCAGCCGAAGTGTGCTCGGGCCTTTACGTGCATTACCGAACGCCGGCGATCTGCGCTGTTTGGCTCCGGCGCCCCCCCCCCCACCTCAGGCCAAAAGCGGTACTGCACAGCGCATTTTGCCTGAATCCTGCTTGTGTTGTGAGACAAAACTCGCAAACCGAGTTAGGATTCTTAGAAATACAGTGCTCGTTTTGCGAAACGCTCGTTAACCACTTTGATCATAAAATTTTAATAAAAAAATTCAATTTCAAAGGTTCTTTGTATTAGAAGAAGTTATAGTTTTCAGGAAAAAAAAAAAATTATATATATATATATATATATATATATATATATACACAGGGTCCCAATGAACTCCCTGAGGCCCATGAGACATGGGGGCACAGGTTAAGGTTACTAGGTGTGTCTACTAGAGGAAACTTTCCTACCACTGCCAAGCAGGCGGATCCTCCTCTACCGGGCCAAAACTACTAACCAAAACTGGATGTAGTCCACACACTCAAGATATTGGCAGTATTGTTAGCCTCTTTGGGAAAAAAAGGAAAGGGAAAGTATTACACCACGTCACTACATTGTGGTTTTAGAGGTGAATATACAGTTTTTATCGGTGTATAACACATTCATTTTAAGAGGGAAGAGCTGCCCATCTGCAGCCTCATCATTGCCATCAATGCAGCCTTCATCAGTCCACATGAATGCAGCCTCACCAGTGCCATCAATGCAGCAGCCTCACCAGTGCCATCAATGCAGCAGCCTCACCAGTGCCATCAATGCAGCAGCCTCACCAGTGCCATCAATGCAGCAGCCTCACCAGTGCCATCAATGCAGCAGCCTCACCAGTGCCATCAATGCAGCAGCCTCACCATTGCCATCAATGCAGCAGCCTCACCAGTGCCATCAATGCAGCAGCCTCACCAGTGCCATCAATGCAGCAGCCTCACCAGTGCCATCAATGCAGCAGCCTCACCAGTGCCATCAATGCAGCAGCCTCACCAGTGCCATCAATGCAGCAGCCTCACCAGTGCCATCAATGCAGCAGCCTCACCATTGCCATCAATGCAGCAGCCTCACCATTGCCATCAATGCAGCAGCCTCACCATTGCCATCAATGCAGCAGCTTCACCATTTCCTTCAATGCAACAGCCTCACTATTGCCTTCAACGCAGCAGCCTCACCATTGCCATAAATGCAGCCTCATCAGTCCACATCAATGCAGCCTCACAAGTGCCATCAATGTAGCAGCCTCACCATTGCCATCAATGCAGCAGCCTCACAAGTGTCATCAATGCAGCAGCCTCACCAATGCCATCAGTGCAGCCTGATCGATACCCATCTGCAGCCTAGAGGAGACAGGAAGGGGGGTGGGACGAGCGCCAACAGATTACATACATTGAGAATCTCCTATGAATCATACACTTTACAGTGGTCCAATGGTGGCCCAGGAGACGGGACTTCCTAGGCCTCCAAGTAAACAGGAGATTCTCACTGTATGTAATCTGACGGCACTTGTCCCGCCCCCTCTCTGTCCCCTCTGAGGCAGCTAAAATTGAAGTATTGGCGTATAACACGCACATGCTATTTGCACCCGATTTTCAGGGTGAAAAAGTGTGTGTTATATGCCAATAAATACAGTATTTCCCAGGGATATGGGTCAAGAACCATTACACCTGTCTGCTCTGCCTGTTGCTTTATTTGCTATTCCTGGACTCCACCAACGGCTTGTTTAAATATCTCTTACTCAGCTAAAATCATAGACAGAAGGGCCCCCCTAGCAGTGCCGGGACAAGGTCATCTAGAGCCCAGGGCGAACATACCAAACTGGGCCCCCCAAGATGTACGAAAATTATGTGTCAGCAAAAATGTAATTCCAAAAAATTCAACAAGAATCTTCATGCTTACCCCCAAGCATAAATTGCCCTCCTCCCAGAACAAATCCACCCGCCTGCTGAATATTTGCCCCCTAATAAAAGTGCCCCCCCCCAAAAAAAAAAATCACCCCTCCTAGAACAGATCTTCTACCCCTCAACTTCCCCTCTGAGCACACATCCCCCCATTTCCCCCTTCCAAGCACAAATACCCCCCCCCAACAAAAAAAATTCCCTTACTAGCACAAATACCCCCCCCTCCACCCCTCCATAAAAAAATCCCCCTCTACCATCACCTCTTCTAGCACAAATCCTCTTCTCCCACCCCTCATCCCAACACAAGTCCCTTTAAATCACGATTCCCAGCACTTCCACCAACATTTCCCTTCCTAGAACAAATCCTCTCCCCCCCCCAATCTCCTGACAGAGCTCCCCCCCCCTTACCACATGATGCCACAGTGCCCAGGGCAGGTGCCCCTCCTGCCCCCCCCCCTTGTCCCAGCCCTGCCCCCTAGCAACCTGTAGGTTGGACTATATAATAAAGGGGACTTACACCCCACTACATGCACTTCCTTCTTTAATTCTATATTGCAGTTATACAGCATGATAAATTATCTTGACTAGGAATGTACCAGCATTAGCTTCGACTGCACCATAATGAGACTTGTTCAACTTACCCCCCGAGGACTTCATGCTGGCAGACTGTGTAACAGGATGACAATATGGCCTGCTTAATGCTGACTATCCTGTGGTTGAAAGGTGCAGGAGGTGGCGGGCCATCATCTACAACATGACAATACACAACATGATATGAGATTAAGACATCTCAAGACAATGTGCACAGATAAAACATATAGAAGTGATTTATCTGCCAAAACATTTGTAAAGTAATGCACCCTTTCATATGATCCCCTATCCCTGCATAGCATCGATAGGGTGGCAACACCCGTCATAGGAGGGAGTTCTGAAGACCCTGAGCCACTTCTCCACCTTCCTGCCTGGACAACTAGTGAACACCACCACACCAACAAAGCCCACCTATCTCTGGGGTTACCAAGGTAATTCCCCATTTTATCCATCAGCCTACAGACCCTGGGCCACCTGGACCTGCACACAACACCACACTGGAAACGCCCACCCATCTCTTTTATCTGTGCAGCCACCAAGGTATTTCCCCATTTTATCTATCAGCTTACACGTAGGCAGGTGCCGTCTCTGTTCTGTAGGTGGCACTCCACCAGAGCAGCTGCAGTACTGCAGCTGGAGAGGAAGTCAAGAGAAGCCTGGTTTCTCTATGGTTTCCTTGGTACCCTAGGCAGCGTTCCAATTGGCTACACTGCATCCAGGTGACCCTGGTGGCTATCTTGGGCCAGCAGAGCCTTTTTACGTGCCCGCCACCCAGATTTGCTGGGGCTTTCTTGTGAGTGGATAGCATAGGAACAGTTCACCTGTCTGTCAGGGAGAGTGAATAGCAGTAGGGAAAGGTTCCGGACAAGTAGGGACACGACATCCTGCATCGGAATCCTCCCCGTTTGGCTCTGACTGGCCAGGCCACATCCTGCCCTCGGAGACAGATGCTGTCGGTGCATCAGAACCTGCCCCAACTACAAGTTTGCACAGAACTGTGAGTTTTCCCAGCTGGGTGCCTTCATGCTGGGCTGTTTGCATCTTTGGACCGTTCCTTCAATACGAGTGTTGTAAATTGCAACCAGACTCAGAGTATTTACTGCCTCTGTACCACGCTGCACCTATCCACATACAGACCCTGGGCCACCTCCTGCCTTATCACGCCAACACATCGGGAAAGCCCACCCATATCTCCCATCTTTGGAGCCACTTATTTTCCCATTTTGGCCATCAGCCTACAGACCCTGGACCACTTCTCTACCACCTGCCTGCTCAGACCCCCACACTGGCAAAGCCCACCTATTTCTACTGTCCGTGAAGACACCTGGGTACTTTCACTTTTTGCCCATTAGCTTGCAGAGCAAGTACTGCAAGCCTGATGTCAAAGTTTAGCTTTGGACAATAGGACAAATTAAAAAAATGGAAATATTACAGGCAGATTGTAACTTTTATTGGACACCCTTGTAGCAACATTCTGAGCTGCTAAATGACCACTGAGTGTTTCAGACACAACTCCCCCACAAATTAAAGTGGATGTAAACCCATTTTTTTTTTTTGTTATGTCATAATGTAGAGAATACAATTTCCTTTCATTTGAGCCCAGTCTTGCCACACAGATTTACTCCAGCCCTGAGAAATCCTCTTTTATTGTTCAGTTAGAAATATCTTGACAAAGTGCTGAAAACTTTGTCAAAAACGCCCTCCTGCTGTGAGTGACAGGTGATTTACATATCGCATGCACTAGCCTGAGACAGGCACAGACCACAGATCCACAGACCAGAGTGAAAGAAAATTTATTCTCGAGTGAACAGCAAGAAGAATATAGGGGAGATGTATGTAGTCAGAGTTGGGCAGAGTAGAACATCCAGTGATCTGATGATTGTTATAGTGCAGTGTGTGTGTCTGAGGTCACCTGATCACAGATAACATTCCTTTCCATCACCAGGATTTGTTATGTGGGGGAGGGGTGGATTTCTCACTTTTTATAATTACACAGGATGTGCCTGTCTCAGGCTAGTGCATGAGATATGTAAATCACCTGTCACTCACAGCAAGGGGGCGTTTTTGACAAAGTTTTTAGCACTTTGTCAAGATTTTTCTAATTGAACAATAAAAGAGGATTTCTCAGGGCTGGAGTAAATCTGTGTGGCAAGACTGGGCTCAAATGAAAGGAAATTATATTCTCTACATTATGACATCACTTTGGGTTTACATCCACTTTAATCTGCCAGTGCTACTATGTTAAAAAGGTAAGCACGGAGGTCCACCCAACCAGAGGCTCTTTGACACTTGTAAATTAAGCTAAAACCTTTACTAGATCAATTATAGCAAATTCCAGTATTGTTTTATTTTTCAAATTAGGCTTTAAAGTCAACTGAACAAAAGTGTAATTAATCTTCTTACCAATAACATGCAGAGACGAGTCCTCCAGAGCTGTCCTTGTGTCCACTGGTAGTTTGTTGACAGAAGAGGAAGCGGGAGTTGGGGCAGGGCCACAGTCTTTTTTAACCAGTTCTGTTTGGTTGGGTTTTACTGCTCCCTTCACTCCCTTGTCAGTATTTTTTGCTTGTTTTAGGTCCACGTGGCCTATTTCCTGAGTCGGCGCGGGTTCTTTTCCAAGTACAACTGGTTGAATCTCCTCAGTTTGGGTTGCCGAGGATGTTTTCTTGTCCTTATTTGTAGCTTGTGTTTTATGTCGTGCTGCAGCTGGTGTATTCTTTTCAGACTTTTGTTCTTTTTCTGGTACAGATCTGGTTCCTGTGTTGCTTATCTCCTCTGTCTGGACACAAGTGCTTTTCCTAAAAAATGTACAATGTAAATAAAATAAATATAAAATAAATAAAATGTAAAATATACATTATAAAATCTTATGTAGCGGCCATAACCCCCTGAGGGGCGGCCTTGACTTTTTGGGCTTACCAGTTACCTCCTCGTGGCTTGTCGGTTGTTGTCTAGGGGTTCCCAGGGAATAGAGGGCACGGGTGATGAAACTCAGGCACTTTGAGCTCCTGACATCCACTGAATGTCTCTAATCAACCCAGAGAGTAGCCACTCGCAGCTGGGTGCTTCACTGCCGGATAAACCTCTAGCCAGAGATATAGCAGCCAACATGTGATCTGGAAACTTTGCAAAAGTCTCTGCCACAGACTAGGTTGTAACTGAAGATAAGTAGGAACCTTTCTCACAGTACCTGGAACTCTCTCTGTCTCTTCGATGATACTGTGGAAGTGTGGATTCTTTAGTGTCCATACAACTCAGCTCCCAGGCTCTTACTGAGCAGCCAGCTTGTTGGCCCTCCTCCAAAGAGTCCTCCCCTGGTCACTTGTATGAGTCGCCGTGCCCCTCCAATACCGAGAGGACACCGGGACGCCTTTGAATCCTCCTTCAGTTACTGGGCCTCGGACTAGCCAGTTCCGAGACTCGAGAACAGATGGATCCCCACCCCAGACCATGAGGGCCTCTGGGACTGGTCGGATTGACCATGCTTGCGGGACGGCGAGCGCTCCTAGGCCTGGGACCCCTCGCGGGGCTCCCCCGGACCGGAACCAGGAACCAAAAGCTGCAGCCGAACCCTGAACACGTGACTTCAGCACCTTAAATACCCCTTCCCAGACTACGCAGCAGGGCCAGACGTGCCCACTGATTGGCTCCGAGAAAGATTGGTACCTAAGACGTCCAACCAGGCCTGGTTCTCGGCCAGTCATGGGTGCCTCACTGCACCTATGACCAGGCGTAATCGTAGTACAGCCCAGCCAGACTGATGCCAAAGTATAACCTGTACAATTAACCCCCAGAACTCCATTACAGTTCTAAGGAAAAAACTAAATTTGTACTAATAGCGCACACTTAGTAAAGTGTGACCGCTACACTTATAAAACCAAGAAAGAACACCAAATGTGCCTAGAGATCAAGGGTACTACAACCCTAAATGAAAAATACATATACTGTGACAGTAGGAGATGCTGTCACGGTTAAACTGGTAGTTTGGGGGACACAGGGTGTGCACATTTGCTTGGTGCAAGACTGCAGAGCATAGATGTGGACTGGAGAAAACTGCTTTCGCAGCTTTCTTCAGGTTTTGGTATTCCGTCATGGAGCTCTGTAGTTTGGAGATTCCATAGTGTCTTGGGTTGGATGGGATCTCCAACCCTGTGTCCAGATTTTGTAGATGACCAGCAGGGTGTGTGCTCAGGTGAGCACAGCCCTTATAATGAGGGTATGGGAAGACCTCATGGCTCCCGGTTGGAGACTGCTCCACCTAGGGTTGCCACCTGTCCAGGATTCACCCGGGCAGTTCGGGTTTTGAATAATGTGCTCAGGTTTCAGTCCACCTGAAACCCGGACACATTATTCAGACCAGGCTGTGGCTCCCCGAGTAACCAAAATAATCATACACAAATCTGTTGCCACTGTGGGTGGCTGTTTGGGGGGCAGGTTTGGCATCACTGAAGGGTGGAGTGATGATATCAGCAAGATCAAATTGGCCACGCCCACTGGTGCGCTATTTATGCTACATTACTACCCTCCTGGGAGCACCCAAATGTGTCCCAGGTCTTTTATAATCCTATAGTGTTTACTGCAAAAAAAAGAAAAATAATTGCCCGGTGCCGCAAAAGTGTTTGGGTTTGACTTGAAGAAAAGGTGGCAACCCTAGCTCCACCCCAAGAGAGACAGGAGGTGTGCCTGCAAGAGCCAGTGAAAAGGCCTGAGGACTAAGGGTAGAGCAGAGCTGTGGGCGCTAAAATGAAGCCGTCCACATTGAAGAATCCTGTGGTCTGTGTGACCAGGATAAAGAGCAGAAGTACTGCTAAAGTGAGCCAGGTGGGCTAGCATTTTCCGTTGTGTGTATTTGCTGGAGAAGAACCCCTGCATGGGAAACCTTTATGTTACAGACTTTATTTGCCTTTTTAATAAAAAATGGGCTACCATGCCCTAAAATATAGTTCCTGACTGGTTTGAATCACTGACAAATGCATCTACCATGAGAGCCAACGGCCCCCCATGTTACAGTACACAAAAAAAAAAACATAGGATTTTAAAGGTGCCAACAAATGAAACAATATACCTATAAAAGCATATTTGTATTAATAATTCATCATTAAAATATATAATAAAAATGCATTAAAAAGATTTTTATAGATTCTCTCACATTGTAACATGCCGGAATGAAATATCTATATGCTGTGTTCATGCAGTCACTTGATCTCGCCAATACACTGGCTTCATCAGGAGATATTTTAAGAGCTACATATCGAACCACTACAAAATTTAAAAATAGAGCTTGTAACCAATTATTTCATTTAATTAATTGTTGGTTGTTCTATTTTTCAGTTTTGTAGTGGTTTAATATGTAGCACTCATAATGTCTCCTGATGAAGCCAATGTATTGGCAAGATTAAGTGACTGCATATACACAGCATATGGATATTGCATTCTTTGTGAAAGAAACTGTAAAAATATATATATATATATATATATATTTTTTTTAATGCATTTTATTGATGAATTATGAATAAAAATATTGTTTTTAGGAAATATTGTTTCATTTGTTGGCACCTTTAAAATCACAAGGTTCTTTCTTTTATGTATACAATCATATACTCAAAACTATTCACTGTTATACAGGATACTCAACACAATGCTACCAACTGTAGCATTGTGCCCTTTTCCTAGTTTCCTAGTGTAGCTATGCAGATTTTGCCATCCTTGCTGCTGATTCCTGACACACCAGTAGCCATAGACAGTCAAGGTTCATCAGGGATTTGGGTCCTGGGACGACCTTGTTCATTGATACCTTTTATCCTTTGATAAGCAGTGTATAGTATGATTTCCCCAGCTCTCTCCATAGCCTAAAAATGAATGGTTCCACAGTACAATTGTTTGTGTATGGGACCAGTCCCATCAGACAATTGTGCCTACACGTCTGACCACCATCTCATGTCTTTGGCGCCTTTAGTCTACCTATATAAAGTATGGGATTTTTGCATCATATGAACATATTTGATGCAGTCATGCAACCATCTTCTCATGCATGGTACATGAACAATCATACAAGCAAACCCTGAGAGATTTTAAGGTATATGTCAAGTTTGAAATGTGAATAGAGTGGATGCAGTGTTCCCCTTCAGTGGAGTATCTCATTAAAGAGGAACTGCAGTCTGCTCACATCATTTCTAATAAAAACATCTTTGCCATTCCAAAGCTCCCCTCCAACCACTTTGCATATTCATTTATATATATACTGTGATTGGGTACTTGCCAAATATGCTGCAGAAATCTCCCTCCACTAAGTCTGGCTGCATCCATTTTTAACTGTGGGCAGCTGAAGCTGCTGCCTGTTCACTTCCTGGATTTACACAGACACACACCTTCAGCTCTGCAGCTCTCATTGGCCCTCTTATGACTTATCCTCATCCTGGCAAACTCTCATGAGAGGGAGGGGGGGAGAGAGAGAGAGAGAGAGAGAGGGGGGAGAGAGAGAGAGAGAGAGAGAGAGAGAGGGGGGGAGAGAGAGAGGGAGAGAGAGAGGGAGGAGAGGGGGAGAGGGGAGAGGGAGGAGAGAGAGGGGAGAGAGAGAGATGAGAGAGAGGGGAGGAGAGAGAGAGAGAGAGAGAGGGGGAGAGAGGAGAGAGAGAGAGAGGGGGGGAGAGAGAGAGAGAGAGAGAGAGAGGGGAGAGAGAGAGAGAGAGGAGAGGGGGGAGAGAGAGAGAGAGGAGAGAGAGAGAGGGGGGAGAGAGAGAGAGAGAGAGAGGGGTGGGAGAGGAGAGAGAGAGGGAGAGAGAGAGAGGAGAGAGAGAGAGAGAGAGAGAGAGAGAGAGAGAGAGAGAGAGAGAGAGAGAGAGGAGAGAGAGAGAGGGGGGGGGAGAGATGAGAGAGGGGGGGGGAGAGAGAGAGAGAGAGAGAGATGTGTATGATGTCAAAAGCCTAGGCCTAGACAAGAAACAGGGATCTGGCTCTATAAGGCATTTACTGGCAGAAAAAATTTTTTACTATCAAAAGTTAAAACAAGGGCAGAGGATTTAATAGATGGAAAGATGAAAAAATGACTAAAGTTCCGATTTAAATACATAAAATATGCATTTTGGGTGCATGAAGGATCATTTGTTCAGGTCTGAATAGTCCTTATTTGGTCAGTTTTGGTTTGGATTGGTAATAGATACTGCATACAATGGTGATAAGAAAATCAACTCAGATAACAAGAAGAAATTATGAGGGCATCTCTACCTTTGGAGACGGTCTTCTGGAGATGGTGGACATGTTGCAGGGATCAGCTTTTGAGTAAGGGGATCAGGATCTCCTCCAGGTTCCTCAACAATCTGCTTAGGTTCTTCGATTTTGGGACTCTGGTCTGCTGCTGGGGCGAGGGAAGGTTGTGTATACTGGGCATCTGGATTTGTCTGGGAATTTTTCTCTGCTGGTAGTTCTCCTGCCACTTTCTGTGCCCACGGTTTGGCATTATGAGAGCTGTCGGGTTGTTGAGGTATATCTAGAGTCTGGACATCAGTAGAGTCGGCTTTGGCATGATGACTGGTACACTGAGCTGTCTTCTGGCTGAGTCTTCTGCCTTCCGAGCTGCTGCTCTTCTGTGGAGCTGCAAATCAAAGCAATACCTAAGCGTATGCATTTCAATTTAACTAATTTGGTAACAGGTAGTTTTTTTTTTTTTGGGTGAATGCAGGCAAGTAGAATTATTGTTTTTTTCTTTTTTTAAAACTTCTGGGATTTAAAGAGGAGGGCCCACAAAATTTTTTTTTTTAAAGTCAGCAGCTACAAATACTGCAGCTGCTGACTTTTAATAATCGGACACTTACCTGTCCCGGGGTCCAGCGATGCGGGGGAACGAGGCCCCACCTCGTTCCCTGCTCCACTCGCGGCGCCGGCATTCTTAATGTGGGCACCCGGCTGTGGCTTCACAGCAGGGCACCCACTGCGGATGCGCAAGCAGCGCCGTGATTCGACGCTCAGTCATCTGGGACACCTGACAGGTCCCAGATGACTGTGCGGCGCCGAGGGGAAGTGATGTCAGTGCCCGGGCACTGAAGGTGGCAGACTACGAGGGACCCCCTAGCAACAGGCATTTAGAGGTGAGTAAAACATTTTTTTTTCCATTTATTTATTTTTTATTTATTTATGATTTTTAAGCCAATTTTTTTTTTTTTGGTGGCAACACCACTTTAAGTTCACTTCAGTGCTTAAATTGTAACTGTGATCAGGCTGTGGGCATTCAAGTATTAACATACTCTTAAAGAGGAAGTAAACCCTCTTTTACAACTTTAGCTTACAGGTAAGCCTATATTAAGGTTGAAACGGGAAAGGTTGCGCTAAAGGTTAAATTAAAAAATGTGCGTGCAAATAATAACAGTAAAAATAAATGGATATGAAAGCAACTATGCTAAGTGAAAAATAGTGATAAATAAATCAACCAAAGTATTGCTACTAGTGATGGACAAGACCGCCCTAATGTGGACATCAGACAATATATTCGTGGTAACAACCAAAAGGTTAGTATAAATCTATTGATCACAACAGGCTTGGCAATGAACCAATGAAGGCTCAATGTATATCTATATACAGTGTATATCAAATGTGATAGGCTTGATGTACAAAGTAAAAAACAAAAGGAAATGTCCAAGTGACAAAAAATGGTGTAGGCTTAATATTCAAATATATAAAACAAAAACAAAATGTCCAAGTGACAAAAGGTCCAGTCCAGAGGCGACTGCGACTGACATCAACCGTGAAAATGGTGACTTTCCAAAGTGGTATCCAACAGATAAAGTGACCAGTGCTCAGTGTTCCCACCACCAGGCGAAATGCAGGCTTACCAGATGGAGATGGGACAAACGCATGTGGCTATAGCCCAGCCCAGGCCTTTTCCTCTGGGGTGTCGTGGTTCCACCTCTGTCTCAGGAATGGATGGTGATATACCTCAGATGGTGATGGATCGAGGGATCTCCAGCAGTGGGGGAGTATCTCTATAGTCTCAAGAGCGGTTCACCCGGACGAAGGGACGGGAAAGAGAGAAGAACACACCATGGGTGGGATCCAACGGGTTTATTTAATCCAAAAGCGCCATAGAGCGCAAGTATAAAACAGATAAAAAAGGGAATTAAAAATTTTGCGGCCGGCCGGCTGCAATACACGCCCGTGCTAGGACGTAGAACGCGGTGACGTCAGCACGTCGATCCTCCCTACGCGTTTCGTCAGAGAGTTTTTTTTTCGTCATGATTACGTCACTCTGACGAAACGCGTAGGGAGAAGCGACGTGCTGACGTCACCGCGTTCTACGTCCTAGCACGGGCGTGTATTGCAGCCGGCCGGCCGCAAAATTTTAAATTCCCTTTTTTATCTGTTTTATACTTGCGCTCTATGGCGCTTTTGGATTAAATAAACCCGTTGGATCCCACCCATGGTGTGTTCTTCTCTCTTTCCCATCCCTTCGTCCGGGTGAACCGCTCTTGAGACTATAGTGATACTCCCCCACTGCTGGAGATCCCTCGATCCATCACCATCTGAGGTATATCACCATCCATTCCTGAGACAGAGGTGGAACCACGACACCCCAGAGGAAAAGGCCTGGGCTGGGCTATAGCCACATGCGTTTGTCCCATCTCCATCTGGTAAGCCTGCATTTCGCCTGGTGGTGGGAACACTGAGCACTGGTCACTTTATCTGTTGGATACCACTTTGGAAAGTCACCATTTTCACGGTTGATGTCAGTCGCAGTCGCCTCTGGACTGGACCTTTTGTCACTTGGACATTTTGTTTTTGTTTTATATATTTGAATATTAAGCCTACACCATTTTTTGTCACTTGGACATTTCCTTTTGTTTTTTACTTTGTACATCAAGCCTATCACATTTGATATACACTGTATATAGATATACATTGAGCCTTCATTGGTTCATTGCCAAGCCTGTTGTGATCAATAGATTTATACTAACCTTTTGGTTGTTACCACGAATATATTGTCTGATGTCCACATTAGGGCGGTCTTGTCCATCACTAGTAGCAATACTTTGGTTGATTTATTTATCACTATTTTTCACTTAGCATAGTTGCTTTCATATCCATTTATTTTTACTGTTATTATTTGCACGCACATTTTTTAATTTAACCTTTAGCGCAACCTTTCCCGTTTCAACTTTTCTATTTGCTTATCACAATCTGGTTGCTGCTTTTATGTAGGTATCTATTTTTGTCCAGCGCAATTTTCTTTTTGTAAGCCTATATTAAGGCTTACCTGTAGCTAACAGGGATATCTCCTAAACCTGCACGGTTTAGGAGATATACCTGTATTTGCATGTGCCGACGTCATGCGGCACATGCGCACTAGCGACAACCGAAGCATCGGCGCTATATGCCGATGCTTCAGTTGTTATATGCTGCTCTCGTGCGCATGCGCGTGACGTCATCGCGGCTCCGGCAAATCACAGCGCCGGAGCCGCGATACCCGGAAGTCACTCCGGGAGAAGATGTCGACGATCGGAGGGGGAGAAGAGGACCGATGCCGAGGCTTCGATTTCAGGTAAGTGATGCATAATTAGCTAGTATGCTATGCATACTAGCTAATTATGCCTTTGTCTTGCAGGTTTTTTTATTTTTTCGATTTTTTCAAGAGGGTTTACTTCCTCTTTAACAAGCAGCAAATGAGTTTTAAAACAAGTTCTCACTTATACCTGTAGCTGCAGGCACTTTGCATGTGCAGTTATCTCAGCAACTCAGGCTCACCTCTCTCTTCGTGTTTACATTCAAGTTTAAAAGGCTGCCAGGTCACTGTCAGGAGGTAGGAGCATAATAAACTGACCTGCTAGGAGAACAGCTTGAAAGACTTCCCTGAATCTCTTGTGAACTTGAGGATTAAATACTCCACAATCCGCATAGATAATGGAAATCAAGGATGTAACCAATAAAACCGCCCTTAGGTACACCCCTCCGTGCTCTTTGGATTTAATCACCTTATAGTTTACTATATGTCAATAAATAAATAATAAATATTATGTAATATAAAAACTATATAATATAAAAGCAGCTACTTAGTAAAAAAAAAAAAAAAAACAGAATAAAATATGGCAATATTATAACATTTCAATGTAAGTCCTTCTAAAATATTGCAGCAGCAGCGCTTAATGTCCTTATTGTGATGCGGACATCAACATAATCAATGAAGAATATATATGATAAAAATCGGATAAGCATAAAATAGAAAGGTACTGTTGTGATCTGTAGCAAAGCCTCCACCAAAAAACTCCACCAAGATTTTCACCACGTGCGGCAAAATCTCCCCTTTGGGGATGCACTCACCGGAACACAGATCATCAAAAGCCTTGAAATCTCCAGAGTAAATCAACTTTTCCACTGCTCATCTCCCATCAACCACTAGGTGTCAGATTTGTTAGGCCATGGCTCCAGACATGTATGTGAAGAAATTATATCCACATAGCATAGTACCGTTTTGAAAAGTTTTATTAAAGCGGGATTCCAGCGACCTATCTTTTTTTTTTTTTTTTTTATGTTCATTGATAAACTTAGATGAACAAAATATGATACTCACTAGTTAGGTTTAATGTTGCCGCCTCTCTCCGATTTCGTCCGCAAGAAGAACTTATATAATGGGATCCTGGCGGTTTCCATTTTGCTTGTGGGCAATTGAAACCCACAAGCATTTATTTCAGGGACCCGGTGAATGCTGTGCTCCCAGCATTCACTGCTCGTTCCCGCGCATGCTCATTGCTAACAGTGAGCAGCGGCGTAAAATTCCGGGTTGCCATCGCAACGGGCGGCATCGGTGGAAGTTCCCGCCCCGTTGTGATGGCAACCAAACATATACGTGCATGCAAAATTTCAGACACACCCTAATCACGTGACCGGAGTCACTCGGTTCCAAAATCTCTCGAGATTTGAGCATGACGGCGGTCCGCACTGAATCTTGGGAAGCCGAACAGTAAGCTCCCAGAAGACAGTGCTCCCAGAAGACCGGAAAAAGGAGATAAACACGCCTACTCCCACGGGAGTCAAGACAGGAAGTGGCACTATATATTAAAATAAAAAGGTAATTACGAAAATATTTTTTTTTTAAAGCGGCTTAATGGCATCTATGCAATTAACTGATGGGGGTAAGATAAAGTTAAAAATTTGGGTGAAATCCTGCTTTAAATAAAAGCCCACAACCCCCCCCCCCCAAGTACAAATATGCGTACCAAATTGATTGTATATTAAGCGCTGTATATTAAACTGACCAATTAATTAAGTGCTGCTGCAATATTTTAGAAGGACTTGCATTGAAATTTTATAATATTGCCATATTTTAGTCCGCATAGATAGATGTCGGTGAGGGCTTGTTCCATGCACAAACTTTTAGTATTTTAGTTAGGTTCACAAATTATATTTATAAAATTAGCCCCAAGCTACAAAGCAGTTATAGTAGACTATTAACCAATAAGCAAAGGAGGCAGCATTTTTGTTACCTCAATAAATAGTCCGATTAGTTCTCAAAAGGCTTGGCTTGCTAAATGGCCAAACCCTGAAAAGCCTACTGCAAAAAAAAAAAAAATGGATTGCTACTACATAGATTTTTTACTTACTTGTTGGCGCTCTCTGCACGTCAATCTGTGATCCTCTACTGGCGAGGACATGCTTTGGTTTGCTTTCTTTCTCTTCAGTGTCATCTTTGGCCTTCAAAACAAAAAACTCCAACAGTTAACAATCACTGTTACAAGAGGAGGACATCCAGAAGATAGCAGTCTTTAGCAAATTTTGTTTTATGGCTCTGCTGTAATCAGAAGAGCAGCAAGTAAATCTTAGTCTGCTCTTGGCTCTACAGGCTGTAGGTTTGATTACTTCCCCCTGTCTTCTGGAGGCCTTCAAGAAATACAATGCTGAGGAATCATCATCAGCATTCAGACTTTACAAAGAATGCAACAAGAAATGTAAGGGTGCAATTAGGATGGCTAAGATAAAACACGAAAGACAGAGGAGGAGAGCAAAAAAAATACCAAGAAATTCTTTAAGTATATAAACAGTAAAAGGGGGAGGACAGACCATATTGGCCCCACAAAGAATGGAATCTGGTTACTAAGGATGGAGAGATGGCGAAGGTATTGAATTTATTCTTCTCCTCAGTCTTCACGAGAGAATTGGGGGGCTTCAGTAACCAAAACTGCAGTGTTTATCCTCATGACACATCTCAGGAAGCTCCCTCATGGCTAACAGAGGACAGAATTAGGAATAGACTTGGAAAACGTAACATTAATAAGTCACCGTGACCAGGTGGCTTGCACCTGAGGGTCCTTGGAGGACTCAGTCAAGGAATTGCCAGACCATTGTTCCTGATTTTTACTGACAGTCTACTTACTGGAATGGTACCAGCTAATTGAAGAAAAGCCAATGTAGCTCCAATATTTAAAAAATAGAAAAAATACATCCCTGTGGATTACAAACCAGTTAGCCTAACATCAATAGTATGCAACCTCTTGGAGGGGATGATAAGGGACTATATACAATATTTTAGTAATGAAAGAGGTATCATTAGCAGTATACAGCATGGATTCATGAAGAATCATTCTTGCCTTCTATGAGGAGGTGAGTTGCCATTAGATAAAGGAAGGCCCGTAGACGTGGTGTATCTGGATTTTGCAAAAGCATTTGACACAGTTCCCCATAAACGTTTACTGTACAAAATAAGCTCCGTTGGAATGGACCATAGGGTGAGTACATGGATTGAAAACTGGCTACAAGGGCGAGTTCAGAGGGTGGTGATAAATGGGGAGTACTCGGAATGGTCAGGGGTGGGTAGTGGGGTCCCCCCGGGTTCTGTGCTGGGACCAATCCTATTTAATTTGTTCATAAACGACCTGGAGGATGGGGTAAACAGTTCAATCTCTGTATTTGCGGACGATACTAAGCTAAGCAGGGCAAGAATTTCTCTGCAGGATGTGGAAACCTTGCAAGAAGATCTAAACAAATGAATGGGGTGGGCAACTACATGGCAAATGAGGTTTAATGTGGAAAAAATTTAAAATAATGCATTTGGGTGGCAAAAATATGAATGCAATCTATACACTGGGGGGGGGGGGGGGGCTCTGGGGGAATCTAGGATGGAAAAGGTCCTAGTAGATGATAGGCTCAGCAATGCATGCGATGCCAAGCTGCTGCTAACAAATCAAACAGAATATTGGCATGTATTAAAAAGGGGATTAACTCCAGAGATAAAGCGATAATTCTCCCGCTCTACAAGAGTAGCACCTGGAGTATGCTGTCCAGTTCTGGGCTCCAGTCCTCAGGAAGGATGTATTGGAAATGGAGCGAGTACAAAGAAGGGCAAAAAAGGTAATAAAGGGTCTGGAGGATATTAGTTATGAGGAAAGGTTGCGAGCACTGAACTTATTCTCTCTGGAGAAGAGACGCTTGTGAGGGGATATGATTTCAAAGTACAAATACCGTACTGGTGACCTCACAATAGGGATAAAACTTTTCAGTAGAAGGGAGTTTAACAAGACACGTGGCCACTCATTAAAATTTGAAGAAAAGAGGTTTAACCTTAACCTGTTGCCGACCGCCCGCCGTCATATGACGGTGGAGCCGGGCGGCTCTTGTGGCGGGCCGCCGTCATATGACGGCGCCAGCTTTGCGGCCACTAGGGGGCGCGCGCGCGTGCCCGCCACGTCGCTGGGAACCCGGTGCGCGTGCTCGGTGGCCGCGATGTCCGCCGGGCACCCCGCGATTGCCCAGTAACTGAGCAGGACGTGGATCTGTGTGTGTAAACACACAGATCCACGTCCTGTCAGAGGAGAGGAGACCGATGGTGTGTCTCTTGTACATAGGGACACCGATCGGTCACCTCCCCCAGTCAGTCCCCTCCCCCCACAGTTAGAATCACTCACATAGGGAACATATTAACCCCTGCAGCGCCCCCTAGTGTTAACCCCTTTCCTGCCAGTCACATTTATACAGTAATCAATGCATTTTTTATAGCACGGATCGCTGTATAAATGTGAATGGTCCCAAAAATGTGTCAAAAGTGTCCGATATGTCCGCCGCAATATCGCAGTCACGATAAAAATCGCAGATCGCCGCAATTACTAGTAAAAAAAAAAAAAAAATAATAAAAAATGCTATAAATCTATCCCCTATTTTGTAGACGCTATAACTTTTGCGCAAACCAATCAATATACGCTTATTGCGATTTTTTTTTTTACCAAAAATATGTAGAAGAATACGTATCGGCCTAAACTGAGGAAAAACTTTTTATTAAAAAAAATATCCATTTTTTTTTAAACAAAGTAAAAAATATTGCGTTTTTTCAAACTTATCCCTCTTCTTTTGTTTATAGCGCAAGAAATAAAAACTGCAGAGGTGATCAAATACCACCAAAATAAAGCTCTATCCGTGGGGGAAAAAATGAATTTTATTTGAGTACATCGTTGCATGACCGCGCAATTGTTATTCAAAATGCAACAGCGCTGAAAGCTGAAAAATGGCTTGGTCAGGAAGGAGGTGTTTGTGCCTGGTAGGCAAGTGGTTAAACTGCGTAGAGGGTTCTTTACTGTAACAGCGGCAAGGATGTGGAATTCCCTTCCATTTATCATTTTCCTTCCACTTTACAATTACTTGCCACTTTGTGTTGGTCTATCACATAAAATCCCAATAAAATACATTAAAATTTTTGGCTGTAAACGTGACCAAATGTGGAAAATCTCAAGGGGTATGAATACATTTTCCAAGGCACTGTACATGCAAAATGTATTTTATGTTTCCTCACAGGCAGCAGGTGTGCTGCAAAATCAACACGTCCATCTTTTTCCAGATAAACAAAAAAAAATTGAACAAACACTCCGCAGACAATGATCTTTTAGCTGCATTTTCATTTACAGTCGCTGACAGATGCCGTCCAGACTTCACAAGGCTGGTTATAACCCCCCTGGATCATACTTAATCACGGTGATAGATCTGAACGCATCTCTGTCCCCTACCATGAGACTGAACTGCTCAGGGGTGAGACTAGCTGTTTTATATTCTGTCAATAAGATATTCTTTTCTGGTGTTGTCCTGTTATGTCTACCAAGTACTTACTTGATCTCACTTAATTATCTGTATTCTACGGGCTTTGTGAGATCTCCCTCTGGAAGGGGATTTTAAGGAATAAAATTCAGTTTACAGAGTCAATGGGTACAGAGAGCAACGGCGGAACAGATCATCTTCTCCGTTTATTTTATTTATTGCAGAAGAACAACCAGTTGGAGCAAAAAGAAAAATATTACTACAACAGTTGAGCTTTGGATTCCATTTATATGGATTTCTTTTTGATCACTTGTGTCCTTTCCTCTGGGGATCATGGTGTGGATCCGGCCTTCCTGCGGGCCCTCAGCTCCCTGGATGAACCTTTTAAGCAGCCACCAGTTCTCATGTTCACATGGTTTAAACCTAGTTGACATGTAAGCAGGGGTGTTTCTAGGTCTACAAAAGATCTGGGGCTAGAGCCCATAGCGGCGCAGTAAAGAAAGTCATAAGCTTTGGTGGACATACACATGTATATACAGTAGTATACGTGTGTGTGTATATATGTATATAAATATCCCCAGAGAGCCCCCCACTTACATCAGGGTCCCAGAGAGCCCCCCCTTACATCAGGGTTCCCAGAGAGCCCCCCTTACATCAGGGTCCCCACAGAGCCCCCCTTACATTAGGTTCCCCAGAGAGCCTCCCCATTAAAATCAGGGTCCCTAGAGAGCCACCCCCTTGCATCAGGGTCCCAGAGAGCCCCCCCCTTACATTAGGGTCCCAGAGAGCCCCCCTTACATTAGGTTCCCCAGAGAGAGCCCCCTTACATTAGGTTCCCCAGAGAGCTTCCCCATTAAAATCAGGGTCTCTAGAGAGCCACCCCCTTGCATCAGGGTCCCAGAGAGCCCCCTTACATCAGGGTTCCCAGAGAGCCCCCCTTACATTAGGTTCCCTAGAGAGCCTCTCCCTTAAAATCAGATTCCTAGAGAGCCACCCCCTTGCTTTAGGGTCCCCAGAGAACCTCCCCCTTGCATCAGGGTCTCCAGAGAGCCCCCCACTTGCATCAGGGTCACCAGAAAGCCCCCCTTACATCAGGGTTCCCAGAGAGCCCCCCTTACATTAGGTTCGCAAGAGAGCCTCCCCCTTAAAATCAGGGTCCCTAGAGAGCCACCCCCTTGCATCAGGGTCCCAGAGAGCCCCCCCCTTACATCAGGGTTCCCAGAGAGCCCCCCTTACATTAGGTTCCCCAGAGAGCCTTCCCCTTAAAATCAGGGTCCATAGAGAGCCACCCCCTTGCATCAGGGTCCCAGAAAGCCCCCCTTACATTAGGTTCCCAAGAGAGCCCCCCTTAAAATCAGGGTCCCCAGAGAGCCACCCCCTTGCATCAGGGTCCCCGGAGAGCCCCCCACTAGCATCAGGGTCCCCCAGAGAGCCCCCCACTTGCATCAGGGTCCCCCAGAGAGCCCCCCACTTACATCAGGGACCCCAGAGAGCCTCCCCTCTCCTTGGGGACCCCTGCAGAGACTCGGGCTATGTGCCCCAGATTCGGGACTATAGCCCCAAAAGCCACCCCCTAGCGACGCCACTGCATGTAAGTATAGGATGAGTCAATTTCTCCCCTCCTTTACATATAGCTGTGCTCATAAGTTTACATACCCTGGCAGAATTTATGATTTCTTGGCCATTTTTCAGAGAATATGAATAACAACACAAACACTTTTCTTTCACTCATGGTTAGGGTTTAGCTGGAGCCATTTATTAATCAATCAACTGTGCTTACTCTTTTTAAATCATAATGACAGCAGAAACTACCCAAATGACCCTGATCAAATGTTTACATACCCTGGTGATTTCGGCCTGATAACATGCACATAAGTTGACACAAAGGGGTTTGAATGGCTATTAAAAAGGTAACCATCCTCACCTGTGATCTGTTTGCTTGTAATTAGAGTGTGTGTATATAAGGTCAATGAGTTTCTGGACTCCTGACAGACCCTTGCATCTTTCATCCAGTGCTGCACTGACGTTTCTGGATTCTGAGTCATGGGAAAGCAAAAGAATTGTCAAAGGATCTGCGGGTAAAGGTAGTTGAACTGTATAAAACAGGAAAGGGATATAAAAAGATATCCAAGGAATTGAGAATGCCAATCAGCAGTGTTCAAACTCTAATCAAGAAGCGGAAAATGAGGGGTTCTGTTGAAACCAAACCACGGTCAGGTAGACCAACTAAAATTTCAGCCACAACTGCCAGGAAAATTTGTTCGGGATGCAAAGAAAAACCCACAAATAAACTTCAGGTGAAATACAGGACTCTCTGAAAACATGTGGTGTGGCTGTTTCAAGATGCACAATAAGGAGGCACTTGGTGCCCAGTAAGCAAGCGGTTAACAAAAACCCCAATTTATCACATCTCGTCATTCGAATGAAATGAATGAATTAGAACTAATTTGTTGTTATCATATATTTAGGATTCATTGAAATTCATTAAAATTGTGATTCGGATACATCCAGATCCTAGAATAACAAACAGTTCGTTCCGAATTTCGATTTGTAATGAAATTAATTGCATACGTCTAAAAATGTCTGTAGTGCAACTCACGTAGGAGCCGCAGTGAAATGGGGCCCCCCACCCTGCACACTTGACTTCCACTTCAGGGACAACTTTCCTATATACAGTCTATATATACTCCTTCTCTTCCTCCAGCACTAGCTTGTTTGCAGAACTCAACTGGCACACGATTTTGTGCATCTGACAAAGGCACTTAGTCAGATTTAAAAGCAATAGCCCTTTGCAGGCAGGAACCCAAGGCCCCCTTAAGTGTGTAGCAAAAAGTCACTGTCCAGATTTACATCCCTGTGGCTACTGATGCCAGCACCACCTCTTCGGGGCACTGCCAGCCTGCCTGGCTGCAGCTGCCTCTTTCTGACACCACAATCCTTCCAGACTGCTCACTCACCAGCCCACCCGGCTGACTCCTATGGAGAACTCCTGGGAAGTGCTGACCTTGCTCCCCTGCCTCCAGGAAGGATTTCCTCTGTGTGTTGTAGAGGGTCCCTCCAGCACCCCCCCAAAACTACAGGGCCCCCTTAACCACCTGATTACTGTGCACTTAAACCCCCTCGTGACCAGACCAATTTTCAGCTTTTGGCGCTGATGCACTTTGAATGACAATTGCGCGGTCATACAACACTGTACCCAAATTAAATTTTTATCATTTTTTTCCCACAAATAGAGCTTTATTTTGGTGGTATTTAATCACAGCTGGGTTTTTATTTTTTGCTAAACAAACAAAAAAAGATGGAAAATTAAAAAAAATAAAAAATCATGTTTAATAGTTTGTTTTGCAAACAGGTAATTTTTCCGCTTTATTGATATGCGCTGATGAGGCGGCACAGGTGGGCACTGATAGGCTGCACTAGTGGGCACTGATAGACTGCACTGGTGGGCACTGATAGGCTGCACTAGTGGGCACTGATAGACTGCACTGGTGGGCACTGATAGGCTGCACTGGTGGGGACAGATAAGTCGGTACTGATGGGGACAGCAAAGATGGCACTGATGGGCAAGGATGGGTGGCACAGATGGGCACTGATAGATGGCACTGATGGGTGGCACTGATAGGTGACACTGATGAGCACTGGTAGGTGACACTGATGTGCAGCACTGGCACTGTGGGCACTGACAGATGGTACTGTGGGCACTGACAGATGGCACTGTGGGCACTGACCAATGGCACTGTGGACACTGGTAGTCGGCACTTTAATTAGGCAATAGTGGGCACCATGTATTGGGCACATTGCAGTGAGAGGGACTGATGTCCCTCTCACTGCCGCCGGTGATCGGCTTTTTTTTTTTCTCCTCGCGCTGTCAGCGCAAGGAGGAAAAAAAAGCCGATTACCGGCTCTGTTATTGTCACATGATCAGCTGTCATTGGCTGACAGCTGATCACGTGGTAAGGGGGGTCGGGATCCAGCGAGTCTCACAGACTCGCTGATCACAGAGCGCGCCGCACGCGCCCTTCAGGGGGCGCGCAGGCAGCTCGTGGCCGGGACGACGTCAATAGACGTCGTCCCGGCATCTTAGATCCGCACTGTAGCCGTCATTCGGCTATAGCGCGGATCTCAGGTAGTTAAGGGCCACCAACAGCCTCCTCAGCACTCCTTCTACATCTTCCACCTGACTGCCCCTGCTGGCATCATTCATGAATGTTTATGGGCTTCCTGCCCCCTGCCAGACCACTTTTCTGGGGATTGGCTGGGGCCCTCATCAATACTCCAAGCAGCTCCTCCTAAAGTCCACCCTCTACTTTTGGAAGCTTCTTCAAGTTTCCAGAGAGCAGAGGGAGTTACCAGAGGTGCTGCTTGCTGAGTCATCCAGCCTCCGTGATTCACTCAACCCTGACCCAGATTCAACCCAGCCTGGCTCCGAGACAGGTCAAATTTTCCCACACTAACAATTAACCTATTCTAGCACACTAGAGGGTACTGCGCGTCTTTTCAGCTCACATCCAACAGAGGAGACCCTACACGGTGCTCGGTACATTTTTAGTATTTGAGACAGATTAAATCTGCAGCAAAACCCAACTATACATGACCAGTATTAGAGAGATATTTGATTTATAGGCTTGTAGGCCATATCCCCTTGTGGTGAGGTCATTTGCATGTTTGTTGTCAAAAAAGTCTGATCGTGTGTATGGACCCCTAGATGTGATGGCTGCATTTGTTTTCTCTTTTTCGGCTTTCTTTCCTTTATTTTAACCTGGTGATCCAGCTAGTAAGGCTGTTGTTGTTCAACAGCACAAGATCCCTTTGCAATTGCAGGGATGGGAGAAACCATTTACCACTGACAGGGGTGCTTACAATGATCAGTTTATATTTATTTATGTAAATCCTTTATCCTAAAAGTAAAAGAAAACTGTTGCTGTAACTGCTTGTGCAGCCATAGTGTGAGCTGGAGTTTAGCTTCATTTGTTAGTGCATCTATTGAAGAAAAAAAAAAAAGCATACTGGATATTGTTAGTGTATCTAAATCTGCTAGTACATCTAATAGTCCCCTCCCTCCAGACTGACAATACTGCTGTCCAAAGATGTCTCTGTTGCTCATTCATCCACAGTGGAGGCACCCTAATACAGGAGGTGTGTTACTGGCCAGATCACCAGGTGAAAACCGAGGGGGAAAAAAACATAAAAAAAAGAAAACGAATGCAGCCACCACATTTAATGATTGGTAAGCTGCAATATATTACATTTTTGATTTTGAGTTTGTTACTGCTTTTATAGTCCATTAAAAGATAAAGACCAGAACAAAACCAGCTTTTGCTGCAATATTCACATCTATTTTAACGATTTCCCCCACAGTACTTTTTTCTCTGCCACTAGACTTCTGACTAGATTTCCTCAGTTTGACAGCCAGCAATATTCAACCTACGTCCTCTGAGCCTAGGCTGTCATGGTCTTGCCCCCAGCCTATGACAGGACAGTGCAAGGAGAAGCAGCACAGTGGTGAGCTCATCACTTTACTCTCTCCTATCAGCATGTTAGCACATAAACTGATTGGTTCTTTGTGCTGCTTCCACTCCAGCCCTGCTGTACAGGTGATAGGAACCCCATTAGATATGATGTAGTGCTAGTTCCACTGGCTTTTTTTCCCACCAAATTTGGGGTTCATAGCACCAGGTGGACCCAAGATACGGGGCCTCAAAGTCGGTCAACTGTGTCCATCTGCAGCAATGTCATTTCAGGCCCCTTTGGGTCCAGAGACCCCAAATGTTGGCTGCTGATAGGGGGCATCTAGGAACCCTTAACTACTAAGTTTGAAGTTCAGGGGACCTATGGCTGCAAATGGGCACAGTAAGGCATACAAATGGGCACAGTGAGGCTGCAAATGGGCATTGTTTTTTTTAACAAGAAAGCAAATAGGCATTGTTTACCCTCTTACGCATTTCTCACCCTAGGCTTATACTCGAGTCAATAAGTTTTCCCATTTTTTTGTGGTAAAATTAGGTGCTTATATTCGGGTCGGCTTATATACGGTACCTAAATGTTAATGGAAAAGCACTGTTCTTATGATGCAACATTTGGTTCCTCCAACACTGTTCTTCAGGTTGTTGGTTATCTATTGGTCTTGTTCTGGAGCTACATTTATTATAATACTGGTATGTGTCACAGTTCTAATAAAATTGCTTTGATATAGATCTAAAGATATAAAATAAAGATTATTTTCTTAAGCACTTGTCTAGTGGAGAAGGCTGAAATCACTCCCATTATAATGAAGTGGGCCCCCGATCCTCCTTCATATGCCCCGTACACACGGTCTGATTTTCTGATGGAAAAATGTCCTATCGGACCATGTTGTCGGAAATTCCGACCGTGAGATCCTGCTCTCAAATTTTCCGACAACAAAGTCCTATCGGACTTTTTCCGATCGTGTGTAGCGAATTTCCGACGGACAAAGTGCCACGCATGCTCAGATCACATTACAAGACCAAAGCTATTGGCTACTAGCCCCTACGTAGTCCCGTCGTACGCAACGAACGTCGCCACGTTCAGGATGATCGGATTTTCCGACAACTTTGTCCGACCGTGTGTATGCAACACCAGTGTCGGACAAAATCCGTCAGAAAAAATCTGACGGATTTTGTGGTCGGAATTTCCGATCGTGTGTACGGGGCATTAGAGGAAATCTCCACTGCCTTTAAACCATTAAACCTTCCTCCTTTATTTTATAATTAATGAACACCTCTAGATGAACTTATACATCAAAGAACGCATCCCTCAAAAAAGTCACTAAAAGCTTTTTTTTTTTTTGAAAGCCGATGGCGTGCAAAACACACTCAAAAACTCACCCGGTGCATAAAAAATGTGCACAACATAAAGAGGTGCGACAAAAAAGTGCAACGGGTACACAAGACCTCTAAAATCAGAGGACCTTGTCCTGAATCCCCCGGGGCGTTAGGCTCCTGACAGGGACACGGACACGTAAAACTTGGTCTTCATGGCCGAAACCAAATCAGACCCCGTTCTCTGGAAGGTCTGCCGAAACAGACCCACCCAAATACTAGGTGAGGCTCCCCCGAAGGGAGACCCCAACCCTACTGAGAGAGGGCGAACTAAGCCAGAAGGCCATGTCCATCCCCTCCCCGACTTTCAGGACAGGCCCTGGGACCTGTGACCCTACTAATCACACGTGCAACAAACCGTGTACCAACAAAAAAAATACAAAAAGTGACAAACGAAGGAATAAATAAAATAAAGTGGGGGAAGGGATAGTGGAGAGGAGGAGTGAAAGAAGTGGCCATTGTGCGAGACAATGACCCTAAAAGCATTCAAAAGCTGACACATTAACCTACTAATCTAGCAAATCAAGCAAAGCTGGCTCTGGAGCTTCAAAACGTCCACCTGACCCTTAAGAACACTATGTAAGAATAATCACCAACCTCCTCCTTCTTCTTCCACGGAACTGTACCCTTTAGAATGAAATCCACAATTTCAGAGTTTTTGAGAGTGTTCCCCACAAATGCCACCACCTTATCCATCGTCGACATCATCTTTTGAAGGCCATCTAGTTTCTCTTGGTGAACAACAGATTCTCCGTGTAACATTTTAAGAAGTCGTATTAATTCAGAGAAGCCGCTTTCTTCTACAGCTGGCTCAACGTTCTCCTTTAGACTTTGTGGGTTGGGTCCACGGGAGGCCGACAGTTTATCCATCCCTTTTTCCAGCAGGTCCATCCCGTAAGAAACCGTTTCCAGTTTACCCAGGACATCTTCCTGAAAGTGCAACAGCTTGTCCATTTTCTCGTTGAGCAGGTTCAGCTTGTTGTCCATGTTGTTGGCCGATCCGGGAGGCTTTACTGGGGATTTCCCGGGCCCCGTACTATGGTCAAACTTACTCTCGTACATTTTGGCCAAGCAAGAGGTTATTGACTCCTGCTTACTCATATTTGTTTTGTTATCCGCACGCCTAATCTGCCTTTTGTCCTGCTAAATCCTTCTTCTAAATCTGCATCTGTAAGGCTTTATGGTCTTACGGCAAACCTCTTGGTGGTAACAGTAGAGGAGACAATGGGCATTGAGTTTCTTGTGTCCAAATAGATTTAACTCATGCTATCAGGCTTTTCATTGTGAGGCCTCTAAACAACTGACTAAACTTGGCATTGAGGCTTTTTCTGGGGGCCCGTTGACGTCACGGGGACATTTTAAATTCTTTCCTGAGAGCCTGGTGATGGATAAGCACGTCAAGAATTGACAGCGTTAGTAAAGTGGCAGGAGGCGATATACATTGGGTTCCAACAAATGCCCGTCGGGCTAGAATTTAACAGAAACTCATTAAATTGTGTATTGTAACCAAGAGGAAGAGAAAAGGGTCACAAATAAGTTCTTATTAAAAGACGCATTTATAAGAGGCACGCTGCGTATGTCGGAATGACAAGGCTGGCCCGATTTGGCTGTCACTTGTGTCTAAAAATAGCCGACAATGACAAGTATAGAAATCTAACACATAGCCAGCTCTTTGTAAACTCGATCTGACAATGCACTTGGACGGCTCCTCTCTAAAAAAAAACACTTAAATTAAATTAAAAAATCAGTTTATTCAGCCTTTTAGCATTTTGGAGTGTTTGGGAAAATTTGAGTTTTGCTGCAGAGCGTGTCCCCAAAGTCTTTACTTGCTTTTTATTTCTTTATTTATTCGTTTGACTTCTTTACATAATGGCGACACGTTTTCTACAGCTCTTTCAAGCTGAACAGCTAAGCCTGTCTAAGGACTTCTGTCCATCCAGTCCTGGGATACACATAGCTCTGCAAGACAACACAGCTAGGTTGGCGAGCTGATCTTTTTTTTTCACCGCTGTAGGTAGGTGATGATATTGGGTCACCTCCCTGCCCCCAATGTCATGAAGATCCTGCCAGTAATCGGCAGCCCTGGGCTCCTTGGCGCACGTCCGCGGGTGCCATTGCACATGCGCGTCCGTGCGTGGGAAGACGGGTGCGCGCCCCTGTTGGCGCCAGTTAGGCTATTTAAATCTGCCTGTCACAGACGGTCCCCGCTGTCGTCTCTATAGCGTTGTGTGTCCTATACCTGATCTGAAGTACCTACCTGTGTTTGACCCGGCTTACCTGTGACCTTCCTGTTTTCCGCCTGTACCCGACCTCGGCTTGTCTGTGACTATCCTTCTGCCTGCTCCACCTGTACCTTGTTGCCAGCCTGCTACCTGACCCGGCCTGTTTGACGATCCAGTCTGCTCTGCTGATCCAGTCTGCTCTGCTGATCCAGTCTGCCTTGCTGATCCAGTCTGCCTTGCTGATCCAGTCTGCCTTGCTGATCCAGTCTGCCTTGCTGATCCAGTCTGCCATACTCACCCAGTTCGCTGAGCTGATCCAGTTGATCCCTCCTATCCGGTCTATGGATCCTGCCAGGCACCCGTGCCCCTCCTTACTCCTGTGTCCTCTCTTACCTTACCAGGGAATCGGGAGTGGGAGCCGCAAGGGAGGCCCTCCTCTGCAATTCGGGCTCAATACCACTAGGTACGTGACACCCAGCCTGTGAATGGACAGTTAAAGAGCTGCAGTGGTTCAATCCTCTGCGCATTCTGCTCTCCCCTCCTGTCAGCATGTTCCTTGCCTGCACATGTGCCTGATTAGGCCCCTTTCAGGCGAGGCGAATCAGCTTACACAGAGTCCGCTGGCTCAGCGGGAGATCTCTCCGTTAATCTCCGCTGAAACGGCGGATGACAAGTCCCTCTCTGATCACTGAGCGGGGGAGGGGCTTGTCGAGCGCCGCTGGTCTCTATGGAGAGATCGGATGAAAACGGACAGCGTGTCCGTTTTCATCAGATCTCACCCGATCCGATAGCGACGGATCCGGACGTAGAGCCATCCGTCTGCTTTTGGAGGATCGGACCAGGTCGTATGTCAGCGGACATGTCTCCGCTGACATCCGTCGCTCCATAGACTAGCACCCGTTCAGGTCCGCCGTCAAAACTGACAGGCGGACCTAAACGGTCCGTCAGTGTGAAAGGGGCCTTAGGTGCTCCCCCTCTTGCTCTTGTGTGCTAATATCAAAACGAAATTCTGAAATTCTGAAAAAAGAACATTTTTAATGAACATATAACTGCATTAGTTTTTTTTTTTAAACAATTAAAAAGTGTTTTTATATACACCTGGGGTTCAGGATTAAAGCCCAACTCCAAGTTTCCCGCTCCCCAGTGCTGATCCCTTCCTCCAGAAGGGCCCCAACTGTACGGCATGCTTTTTTTTTTTATACTTACAGTGCCTTGAAAAAGTATTCACACCCTTTGAAATTTTCCACATTTTGCCATGTTACAACCAAAAAGGTAAATGTATTTTATTGGGATTTTATGCGATAGACCAACACAAAGTGGCACATTTCACACGCAGTGAAAGGAAAATGATAAATGGTTTTCAACATTTTTTTACAAATAAATATGTGAAAAGTGTTGTGTGCATTTGTATTCAGCCCCCTTTACTCTGATACCTCTAACTAAAATCTAGTGGAACCAATTGCCTTCAGAAGTCACCTAATTAGTAAATAGAGTCCACCTGTGTGTAATTTAATCTCAGTATAAATACTGCTGTTCTGTGAAGCCCTCAGAGGTTTGTTAAAGAACCTTAGTGAACCAACAGCAACATGAAGGCCAAGGAACACACCAGACAGGTCAGGGATAAAGTTGTGGAGAAGTTTAAAGCAGGGTTAGGTTATAAAAAAACATCCCAAGCTTTGAACATCTCACGGAGCTCTGTTCAATCCATCATCGGAAAATGGAAAGAGTATGGCACAACTGCAAACCTACTAAGACATGACCGTCCACCTAAACTGACCGGCCGGGGAAGGAGAACATTCAGAGAAGAGCCAAGAGGCCCATGGGAACTCTGGAGGAGCTGCAGAGATCCACAGCTCAGGTGGGAGAATCTGTCCACAGGACAACTATTAGTCGTGCTCTCCACAAATCTGCCCTTTATGGGAGAGTGACAAGAAGAAAGACATTGTTGAAAGAAAGCCATAAGAAGTCCCGTTTGCAGTTTCCAAAAAGCCCTGTGGGGGACACAGCAAACATGTGCAAGAAGGTGATCTGATCAGATGAGACAAAAAGTTTACTTTTTGGCCTAAAAGCGAAACGCTATGTGTGGCATTAAACGAACACTGCGCATGACCCTGAACACACCATACCCACCGTGAAACATGGTGTTGGCAGCATCATGTTGTGGGGATGCTTTTCTTCAGCAGGGACAGGGAAGCTGATCAGAGTTGATGGGAAGATGGATAGAGCCATAGGGCAATTTTAGAAGAATACCTGTAAGAGTCTGCAAAAGACTTGAGACTGAGGCGGAGGTTCACCATGCTGGGTAGGATATAAAAGGGCCCGCACGGCCATTTTCTCTCTCTTGTTCCTGGGACACATGGCCTGCTTGCAGGGCTCTGTAGGTGTGTGCGCGCCCAACAGAGTCGCAGCCTACATCATACGGAGCAGACTTGAAGCCAGAAGAGGACTTTACACCACAGCGTGCTGGAGCAGCAGTGTGGTCAGATTGGAAAGGATCCAGAGACCCTTGATGGAGGCAACTGAGGACTCCCAGTCATCTGATGAAACGGAGCAGCGTGACCGCAGCAAACAGACTGAGATCTTGTGGAGCAGAGGCATCCAGCTTCCCAGACCTGGTGTGGTGAGAGGGCTGTTGCCCACAGTTCGTTAACGCACTTTACACACTTAGACTCATACCACAGTGCTACTGGGACCTCGCATTCAATTAGACTGAATGCAAGCTGGCCTCAAGCCTATGTCTCACTGAGACACCAACACTGTGCGGTTCAGAGACAAACATACCAGAGGCAATTATAAGTGTGTCACACCACAGGAACAGTTCAAATCGTCAGTTTATATTGCCTTTTCTCTTGTTAAAACCCCTGGATTACAATACACTGCCGTATAATAGCTAGCAGAAGACAGAAGACCAAAGACTGCATTTTTCACTGAGAGACCTTGTGCATAGTTGCTGTAGCAAGGGACTACACCATACCTCAAGGGGGAGCTATTGAGCAAACTGTACTGTACTGTATTTGTTTAACATTGTATTACTGTGACTAGTCAGAGTGCTGGAATTGGGAAGGTGCCCAGCGTCAGAGCATTGTCACTCTGAGCACTAGTCCCAATTGGAGACGCACTCGCAGGGGTTAACCAAACAAACTTTATATTAAGAAGTTGTGAATATTCATTGCATTGTCACATTATGTTTGTGTGGCAGTGTCGTTACTGTAATTACTGTTTATACCAGTTCTAGTAAAATCCCACTGGTTAATTACAATTGGTGTGCAGTGTTGTTCCTTTTCCTACAGGTGGAGCAACAGATACCCAGGTGATGGTAAAGGTATATTATCGGTATACGGTTATTGTGGGATTGTTCTTTGCTGTCTAGATTCACACCAACACTGTTCCACAGCTGTGTCAAGTGGGTTGAGCCAATTTACTGGGGGTGGAAGAGCAGAGTACAGGCCCAATCAAATATCAGCAGCCCTTTCGGGGATCAGGGCTACACATACATACATACATACAGCTAGCGCTATATATATATATATATATATATATATATATACACACACACACACACACACACACACACCGTATATACTCGAGTATAAGCCAAGTTTTTCAGCACATTTTTTTGTGCTGAAAATACCCCCCTCTGGCTTATACTCGAGTCAAGCACTTTTCTGCAGCAGAAAATTACATTTTGCCACATGGTGCCACATTTTGCCACTTGGTGCTAGGAAAATGAGGTGCCTCGGCTTATACTCGAGTATATACGGTATCTATCTCTATATATATATAAATAAAAGAAAAAGGCCAAAAATTTGTAATTGCTTACATTTTTTTTTACCTCCCTCCAAAAGCACTGGTGGTCAGTGGTACTTCAACTGACCCCGTGCCAGAGGGAAGGATCCATAAGCTGTACATCAAAAAGCAGACCCGTGTGTACGAGGTGAAGTGAATGGCAGCCTCAGCCTGGACTCCAGCCAGACCATGCCCCCCAACGCATCTCGTTCCACCCCCTTGGGGCTTAATCATGGGGATCTTCAACTGGCCCACCTTTGAAAAGAAAAAACAATCCCACAATCATTGGTGGTCAGTGTTCTTTTATTGCCCCCCCCCCCCCCAACTTTGGAAAAAAAACATCCCACATTTATTGGTGGTCTGTGTTTTTTTTTTTTTTTTTTTTACTGTCCCGTCTCCCCTACCTTTGGGAAAAAAACATTCCCACAATCATTGGTGGTCAATAGCACCCCCAAAAACAATTGGTTGGTGATCAGTGGCACCTATTCCCGCTCTCTTTCTTTCCTTAAAAAAAAAAAAAAAAAATCGCACAATCACTGACCATGGATCTCCTGGCAGGATCAACAGATAATATAACTCATTGTCATTGGGGGACTACATAAAAAAAAGAAAAAAAACAGACATCTTACATCATATACAGTATATCACTCTTGATTTTGCGGATAGTTCCACTTTAAACAAATATGACATCATAGTAAACACTCAGAGTTATTTTAAAAAAAAAGTGCCAAAAATAGGACAGCGTCTCCATGGAGGGCACTCTGCGATATTGTCTGTGCTGGAACTGCTCAGCTTTATCAGGAAGGGTTAAATGTTAACATATAGCAGTCATGGGACGGTTTCCAGCCTCAACACACTGGGCTGTTCACTCACCAGTCAGGAGGTGTCAAGGACACAATTAATTACCAACATTGTTTAAAAAATAAAAAAAATAAAAACAAAAAACGTGTGAAGTTAAGTGGTCTGGAAGAGTCTAAATATATTCTGTTGTGCCCAGAGAAAGCTTCTCATTGGAATTATTTTATTTTCATAGCGATGTACTAAATACAAAACTTCAGAGATCCACAGTTCCTGTACAAAATACCGGCCCCTTTATTAGGTACACCTTGCTAGTACCGGGTTGGACCACCTTCATTCCCCATGGCATAGATTGAACAAGGTGTTGGAAATATTCCCTTTAGAGATTTTGGTCCATAGTGACATGATAGCATCACACAGTTGCTACAGATTTGTCGGCTGCACATCCATGATGTGAATCTCCCCTTCCACCACATCTCAAAGGTGCTCTGTCTATTGGATTGAGATCTGGTGAGTGTGGAGCTCTATTGGATTGAGATCTGGTGAGTGTGGAGCTCTATTGGATTGAGATCTGGTAAGTGCGGAGCTCTATTGGATTGAGATCTGGTGAGTGCGGAGCTCTATTGGATTGAGATCTGGTGAGTGTGGAGCTCTATTGGATTGAGATCTGGTGAGTGCGGAGCTCTATTGGATTGAGATCTGGTGAGTGTGGAGCTCTATTGGATTGAGATCTGGTGAGTGTGGAGCTCTATTGGATTGAGATCTAGTGAGTGTGGAGCTCTATTGGATTGAGATCTGGTGAGTGTGGAGCTCTATTGGATTGAGATCTAGTGAGTGTGGAGCTCTATTAGATTGAGATCTGGTGAGTGTGGAGCTCTATTGGATGAGATCCTATTGAGTGTGGAGGCAATTGGCGTACAGTGATCTCATTGTCCAGTGGTGAGATGATTGGAGCTTTGTGACATGGTGCATTATCCTGTTGGAAGGAGCCATCAGAAGATGGGGACACTGTAGTCATAAAGGGATGGACATGGTCAGCAACAATACTCAGGTAGGCCGTGGCATTTAAACGATGCTCAATTGGTACTAAGGGGCTCAAAGTGTGCCAAGAAAATATCCCCCACACCATTACACCACCACCACCAGCCTGAACCATTGATACAAGGCAGGATGGATCCATGCTTTCATGTTGTTTGCACCAAATTCAGACCCGACCATCTGAATGTCGCAGCTGAAATCGAGACCAGGCAACATTTTTCCAATCTTCTATTGTCCAATTTCGGTGAGCCTGTGCGAATTGTAGCCTCAGTTTCCTGTTCTTAGCTGACAGGAGTGGCACCCGATGTCATCTGGTACAAGGGATGTATGGCTTGCGGAAGAGGCGGAGCCTTGAAAAGCGCAGACACACCCCATCCGGTCAACTGCAACATTACTTTCGGTCCGCTTGCATTTCGCAGAACTCCGGCTCCCCACTTCCTGCATCTGGTTTCTTAGAAACCACGGACCACCCGGGCAGCAACGGTGATCTCTGGACATACCCCCCTGCAGCGAAAAAAAGGGACTTGTGGCCACCGCCAAAATATCTGTATACACACCATCATCTAGTGAGTTGCTACTTATTTTATGTCATTACTATTCATCATACTGCTGCACTTAGTTGGCGCCCTCTGGTCTTCCTTCAGCTTTTTTTTGTTGGTACCAAACAGCTTCTTTCCTTGTGCTCCTGCCTAAGCCGCATCTCCACTCTGCACTTGGCTGAGATCTCCAACCCAGTTGATGATGATTGATGATATGCTCATTTTAATTGTTCTCATGTGAGTTGCCGCTTATTTTTTGTTTTTAATAAATGTGCTGCACCAACTACACTTAAATTGCACACTTTTTCTCCTTTCTCTTTGCAATCACTAAAAAGAATTGAAATGTTGCCAGTACAACGCCCATTGACTAGCATTTCCTGTTATAGGGTGACCAATGTCTCCCAACGGTCCTTCTTCGTTGTCACCTTTGCACGTGGGCCTTTTGTGGGAGAATACAACACACCGTGTGCAGGCATAGTCCACCATATCTAGAGATTGCCTAATCGTCCAACACGTTTTGTCCTGAGTGGACTTCTTCAGGGGGTGGTAGGGGATTTCCCTTTTCTCTATATGTAACCTTTCTTCCTCTGTTATGTGAACCTTTTTCATTGATGGAAAGCTCTGAATAAGTGGAGAGGCATCCCCTGACCCCCTCACGTCACGCATGCTCCAGATCAGTGGTGGCAACTGGTGAGTCATGGCTTCATGCCTCCTTCGACAGCTACTGCTTTCGCGCTATGCTCCAACATGCCCAATTAAATTTAAAACTACATGTCCATTCAAGACTACCCAAGGGTGACAACTGTGCGATTTCTATGCAGAGCGTTGTCACCTTAATACAGGAAGTGGAAAATACAGCTACATCATTTTTTATTTTGCCCTTTAGGCCTCGTTGTATATTAGGAAGCAAATTATTGGATGTTTACAATGGGAACTTTATTAGCAGCTGCAGCTTGAGGAAAAGAAGTGCGGTTGTCATTTTATTGCATGTACATCAGCATTGCCGCAACAACTACAACATATCAAACTGTCATTGTTCAGATTCCAACTGTCATTTTTCAGGTCAAGTATGAATCCTGTTTATAATGGGTAGGGCTGCAACTAACGATTATTTTCATAAATCTATTCGTTGGCCGATTATTGTTTTTTGATTAATCGGTTAATAACCTTAAAAAAATGTGGTGTATAATTTAGTTAATATGTAAAGTTTTAAAAAAAGGCAATTTATTCTTAAATATCTCTATGCAGTGGTAAATATAAATAACCAACTATATGGTTAGGGAGCAAAATATCGAATCCACTCTGAGAATAACAGACAGAAGAGATATACTGTATATACTATTAGAGGATATATACTATCAGAGAGGATATACTGTATATAATATTAGAGGGGATATACTGTATATACCATTAGAGGAGAAATACACTATATATACACTATTAGAGGAGATATACACTATATACTATTAACGGGTGAATCTGGTAAATATCAAACTCGGAGATCAAATTTTTTTTAATAATAAAAAAAAAAATATATCTCTTACTTCAAAAAAATCTGCGATCAGTGTGGCCAGCATAATGGCCCGTACACACGATCCGAATATCGTACGAAAACGGTCGCCCGAGGGAGGATCGTACAATTTTCGGATCGTGTGTACACTACTTCCGACAGCCGATCACGACCGTTCATCCGATATTATTCGATCGGACATGCACAGAAATTTTCCTCGTAGGATTCCAGATCGTACGATTTTCATTTAGTCAGTACAGTTGTCTTTCGAAGATACAATACAAATACATTACAACACATGACGTCACTTCCGATTTTTTTTTTCCTATCGTCCGAGAATTTTCGTGACTTTATTGGCTATTCAATCTCTACTTGCGATTGTTAACCGAAAAACGGTCGTACAATCGGTCGTCCGATATTTCGGATCGTGTGTACGGGGCATAAGGCTCGGTACACACCTATGCAGTTTGCTTTTGATTTGTTTCTGCATGACATTTTGATTTTTGCGCACGTGATTTTGCTGCGATTTGCGGTTTTTGCTTTTTTTTTGCCCAATTTGTTGTTGGCCAAATTAAAACACACAAATTGCTGCAAAAACGCATTACATGCTTTTCTGCAACTTCTCCATTGAAGTATATTGAACCAAAAATGTCACAGTTTTGCATTAAAAAAAAAAAAGTCCCTGACCCTTTCCAAATACTCAGCGGGTGAAAAAAAAGCATAGGTGTGAACGTGTTCCATAGGAAACCATGTAAATGAACTGTAGTGCGTTTCTGCAAAAAGCACCAAAAACAACACGAAGTGAACCAGGCCCGAGACGTTTAGTAACATAATGGGGGTTAAAATTAGTCCTTTATAGTACAAAAAGAGCAAATAATCACTACTGTAAGGCCCCTTTCACACTGGGGCGGTTTGCAGCGTTATTGCGCTAAAAATAGCGCCTGCAAACCGACCCAAAACAGCTGTTGCTGTGTCTTCAGTGTGAAAGCCCGAGGGTTTTCACACTGGAGCGGTGCGCTTGCAGGACGCAGAATAATGTCCCGCAAGCCGCATCTTTGGTGCGCTGTAGGAGCGGTATATTTACCGCTCCTATAGCGCAAACCCGCCCGCAAAACGCCGCTGCAGCGGCGGTTTGCGGGCTGTATTAACCCTTTTTCGTCCGCTCGCGGAGGGTAAAACCGCCCCGCGAGCGGCCGAAATGCGCCAATAAAACGACGGTAAATCGGCGCTAAATATAGCGCCGCTTTACCGCCAGCGCCCTCAACGCCCCAGTGTGAAACCAGCCTAAGGGGTTATTTTTATTACCGCAGAACTGTGAAAGTAATATTTACAGTAGCGATTATTTGCTCTTTTTGTACTATAAAGGGGTAATTTTTTTTTTTTTTTTTTAACTCCATTATGTTACTGGCCGATTAATTATGAAAATAGTTATCGATTAATTTCATAATCGATTAGTTGTTTCAGCCCTAATAATGTGAAAGGGACATCAGACACTGATACACAAGGTCGAAGCAACAGCCTATTGTACGGTGTCATTCCATCCAGCGTGAGGACAGCGTTGCCAACCTACCAGATTGAAATTTACTGACACGACACCCAAAATTTACTGGCACAGCCAAGTTTTTACTGCCATTTCCAAAAGTTACAAAATTACAGTTGTAAGTGCAAATTTCAGTATTTAGGCTACAAACAAGTACAATATGCAATTTTCAATGTGATTCAAAGTAGATATTAAGGAACAAAGCATATTTCTTATTTTATTTTAAATATAGTAAGCAAGTGGCTCAGGGACAGGACTCAGGGGCAGGAAATTAGAATGGGTGACACACGCACATGAAATAGACTCTCACAGTGACACTGACACGTCCCATCCTGAGTCACAGTGACAGTCTCTATCCATGCCAGGTGGTCCTCTCCGTCCCCTCCAGTCCAAACAGCATTGACAGTCCAGCTCCCGGCTTGCCTTGCTCCCATCCCACAGACCCGCACACGAGGCTCTGGCCACTCCGCTTGGCTCCCTTGCACCATGACATCACACGACATGCTCAGGCACCGTCTTCGCCAGACCCGCCCCCCCACGGTACCACCCAAACACACTGTAGCAGGTACTGGGATGGTCCTGGTCGGCTCCGGACCCAAGCTGCGCTTCCCCAGTTCCGAGCCAAGCGCCACGGCCATATTTTTTTACTGGCAACCTTTTCCTCTTACTGGCATTTGCTGGCAGGAGAAAAGTGCCTGTTTTTTACTGGCTGCCAGTAAAATTACTGACGGTTGGCAACACTGCGTGAGGAAGTCATGTGACCATCACTCTGCATCCTCAACCGCACCATTGCACCAAGGCCCGCAGTACTGGTATCTCTGTTGTGATGGGGCACAAAATGTGTCATTATATCTGTTCTCTCTTAATGCCTGAACCCTCAGTGGGGACACGTAATCATTTTTTTTATGTGGTTAGAAGAATATGTTTATCAGTGAGTGATACCGCCGTGATATCCAGCTGGACTAAAAGTGAGATAATACATGAGTGTGTTCACGTTTATTGGATGCCCTGCAATAGAAACCATATGGCTTCTACCTCTGTATCTTGGCCATGATGCAACAATCTCCCACTGGCAAGGCGAGTGCCAAAGACCCACTGAAAGTCTTTATAGACACAGCTGAGAGCTGTATAGTATAGAAAAAAAATAACATAAAAATAAATATTCCAATGGCCCATCCCCCACCTTCACTTTAATTCTTTCTCCTCTTATCCTCTACTACAGGGATATGCAATTAGCGGACCTCCAGCCGTTGCAAAACTACAAGTCCCATCATGCCTCTGCCTCTGGGTGTCATGCTTGGGGCTGTCAGAGTCTTGCTTTGCCTCATGGGACTTCAACAGCTGGAGATCCGCTAATTGCATATCCCTGCTCTACTATATCTCATCTCCATCTCCTATTCCTCTAGGTCAGTCCCCTCCCCCCCTACAGTTAGAAACACACACAGTTAACCCCTTAATCGCCCCCCTAGTGTTAACCCCCTTCACTGCCAGTGACATTTATACAGTAATTAGTGCATTTTTATAGCACTGATCACTGTACAAATGCCAGTGGTCCCAAAAATGTGTCAAAAGTGTCCATCATAATGTCGCAGTCCTGATAAAAATCACAGATCGCCACCATTACTAGTAAAAAATAAATAAATAATAATAAAAAAAAAAGTTTAAATATATCCCCTATTTTGTAGACGCTATAACTTTTGCGCAAACCAATCGATATACGCTTATTGCGATTTTTATTACCAAAAGTATGTAGAAGAATACGTATCGGCCTAAATTGAGAAAAAATTTGCTTTTTAAAAAAAAACGGGGATATTTATTATAGCAAAAAGTACAAAATATTGTGTTTTTTATTCAAATAGTTTTTTTTGTTGTTGTTTATAGCGCAAAAAATAAAAATCGCATAGAGGATCAGATACCACCAAAAGAAAGCTCTATTTGTGGGGGGGGGGGAAGGACGTCAATTTTGTTTGAGTGCAACGTCGCACGACCGCGCAATTGTCAGTTAAAGCGAAAGTGTGAAAAATATAAAACCTTGTAATTGTAATTTGTCCTGTAGTACATTTATTTTATTTTACTTTTATTTTCTTTGTCTTCTTCTATGTTGATATTTTATGTTGGCAAAATTTAAATCTCTAATAAAAAAATTAAATTGATAATAGACGCGGTTAATCATCATCTCAGATCTATAGTCAACAAAAGACAAAAACATATTTAAAAAGTTCTGGTGAGTCACTCTATAAAATCCTCATCACGCTCCAATTCACAATCTACAATACAATGTTACAATATCTCACTTTTGGGATTGCTTTATTATGTTTTCTTTTTCTTTTCTTCGGAATTGACGACTTAAATATCGTGTTTGTTATTTCCATCAAACCCCCCTTGGTGGGAAATTGAGCCGTCAGCCTTTTATTCTCTTTCAAAACTCATCAACTGGAGGCTTTAAAGCTGAAAAGATTATATTCATTATTTACCAATTAGAAATTTTATAAAAATCGATTACCTCGGCTCTAGCTGTTTGGATGCCATTTATCAAAACACACAAAACATGTTTTTCATAGGAAGTTGGTACAAGTACACGATCGGCCTCTCTTCTCTGTATAGTCAAGCTCAGACTGGGAGCACCAGAGACCAATCAGACGTGCTGCATACACCTATCCTGAGATCCAGCGTGCTGATAGGAGGAGACAGCAGTCTGCTATCTGTCTTCATTGAAGACAGAGATATACAATATATTGTCAAAAGTATTGGAACACCTGTCTTTACAGGCACATGAAGGTTAACCACTGGGCATCCGCGTTATAGACAGCGCAGACGCCAATTGGCGGGAGGGCGTCCCTGGACGTCCTCCTGTTTACTTCCGCATCTGGGAAATTCTGTGCTGGCCGTGTCCCTTGGACACAGCCAGTCACAGATCGCTATAAATGGCCAATCACAGCGGCCGTTTACAGCGCGATCGGAGCTTCCAATGAGAGATGATCTCATATGTAAACATATGAGATCATCTCTCATCGCCGGCTCTCCCTCCACGTATCAGTGCCATCTGTCATCAGTGCCACCTGTCAGTGTCACGTGTCATCAGTGCCACGTATTAGTGCCACGTATTAGTGCCACGTATTAGTGCTGTCATCAGTGTCACGTGTCATCAGTGCATCTGTCATCAGTGCCATGTGTCATTGTCCTGGTGCTGTAAACATATTAGATCATCTCTCATCGCCGGCTCTCCCTCCACGTATCAGTGCCATCTGTCATCAGTGCCACCTGTCAGTGTCACGTGCCATCTGTCATCAGTGTCACGTATTAGTGCCATCTGTCATCAGTGCCACGTGTCATTGTCCTGGTGCTGTAAACATGTTAGATCATCTCTCATTGCCGGCTCTCCCTCCACGTATCAGTGCCATCTGTCATCAGTGCCACCTGTCAGTGTCACATGCCATCTGTCATCAGTGTCACGTGTCATCAGTGCCACGTATTAGTGCCACATGTCATCAGTGCCACGTGTAATCAGTGCCACGTGTAATCAGTGCCACGTGTAATCAGTGCCACATATTAGTGCCATTGTCCTGGTGCTCCAGGGCCTTCAAAAGTGTAATAGGTGATCAACAAGTAAGATGTGTAATTAATGCTCCTAGAACACGTGATGGCGCTCCCTGCATGTTGGGCCTCTCTAATTGGTTAGGTTGTGGAAAAATCCCACACATGTGGTATGGTAATACTCAGGAGGAGTAGCAGAATTTATTTTGGGGTGTCATTTGTGGTATACACATGCCATGTGAGAGAAATAACCTATTACAATGACAATTTTGTGGGAAAAAAAAATCTTCATTTTGCAAAGAATTGTGGGAAAAAATGACATCAAAAACCTCACCGTGCCTCTTACTAAATACCTTGGAATGTCTACTTTCAGAAAAGGGGTCATTTGTACTTTCCTGGCTTGTTCGGGTCGCAAGAAATGAGATAGGTCACCAGTACATCAGATGTGATCAATTTTTTATGATTTGCACCATAGCTTGTAGACTCTCTAACTTTCACAAAGACCAAATAATATCCACCAATTTGGGTTATTTTTACCAAAGATATGTAGCAGTATAAATTGTGGCCAAAATTTATGAAGAAAAATGTATAATTTGAAAAATTTTCAGTCTTTTTTCATTTATAGCGCCAAAAATAAAAAACCCAGAGGTGATCAAATACCACCAAAAGAAAGCTCTATGTGTATGAAAAAAGGGAGTCTGAGATACGGGGCCCCAAAGTCGGTTCGCAAAATGGCATTTTCTGCTTCAGAAAAGTGCTTGACATTTTCCGAACCGACTTTGGGGCCCTGTATCTCGGGGGCCACTTAGTTCTAGGAACCCCTTTGGATATGTTGTAGTGCTAGTTCCACTGGGTTTGCACACCCAATTTGGGGTTCCTAGCACCAAGTGGCCCCCGAGATACAGGGCCCCAAATTTGGTCAACTGTGTCCATCTGCAGCAATAGGGTCCAGAGACCCCAAATTTTGGCTGCAGATAGGGGGCATCTAGGAACCCTTGACTACAGAGTTTGAAGTTCGGGGGACCTATGGCTGCAAATGGGCACAGTGAGGCACGCAAATGGGCACAGTGAGGCTGCAAATGGGCATTGTTTTTTTTTAACAAGAAAGCAAATGGGCATTGTTTACCCTCTTTTCCACTTACAGTAGCTGCGCATTTCTCCCCCTAGGCTTATACTCGAGTCAATACGTTTTCCCAGTTTTTTGTGGTAAAATTAGGTACCTCGGCTTATATTCGGGTCGACTTGTACTCGAGTATATACGGTATATATATATATAAAAATATATTTTAACCTCGTATTTAGACGTTTGCCTGGAGTTCAGGTTTAACGATCGGTCTAGTGTGTTTTTTTTTTTTTTTTTACTGACTTCAATCAAAAGGTTCTCGTATCTGTCTTCTTTGAAGTCTGTAACAACATCTAAGATGGAGATAATTGCTCAGCAGTCCGCTAATTACGACAAGTTCATAAGTCGTCTTTTACGCGCTCTCCGTTCTCTGTTGATCTCATTCTGTAATTATATGACGTCCATTACTTTCTAAACCCGAACAATCTCTTTATAAAACACAATGCTGAGAATGGCGGACAATACAAGCAAATGCCATGTCAAGCTCATTCTGGGAACGCGCAGGTCCCAGTTCTACGGCACTTTGATGTTTTTTTTATTCGGTAATGACAGTCGGAATGGCTTTTGCAAAACATTGAATCAAAATGACCCCTCCCCCTCCCACCCTACTTTACAGCAAAGTGCGCTAATTTGTCCCGCATGTTGCCTGAATGCCACCGGCCTTAATAAGAGCAATTTCCATTCAATGTGTACTTTGTTATAAAGCTAATTGCCAACAAAAGGTGACATTGTGTATTGTGTTGGCAGGAAAATCCCTTGTATCTCGCTGCAATTTTGCACTTATAGTAGCAAAGTGTATGCAAACCCAAGATCTACTTTTCAGTATATTTGATACAATGCATCACTCTATACAGTTTTCTAATAACCTCTAATGGAAATTTGTAAGTTCTGTATATACCGTATATACTCGAGTATAAGCCGACCCGAATATAAGCCGAGGCACCTAATTTTACCACAAACAACTGGGAAAACGTATTGACTCGAGTATAAGCCTAGGGTGAGAAATGCGCAGCTACTGTAAGTGGAAAAGAGAGACAACAATGCCCATTTGCAGCCTCACTGTGCCCATTTGCAGCCATAGGTCCCCCGAACTTCAAACTTGGTAGTTAAGGGTTCCTAGATGCCCCCTAGCTGCAGCCAAACTGGGGGTCTCTGGACCCAAAGGGTCCCAAAAATTACATTGCTGCAGATGGACACAGGTGACCGACTTTTGGGGCTCCGTATCTCGGGGTCACATGGTGCTAGGAACCCCATCTGGATATGTTGTAGTGCTAGTTCCACTGGGTTTGAAGACCAAATTTGGGGTTCCTAGCACCAAGTGGCCCCGATATACGGGGGGCCCAAATTTGGGTTTAGAAAATGTCAAGCACTTTTCTGCAGCAGAGAATGAAATTTTCCGAACCGACTCTGGGGCCCCGTATCTCGGGGCCACTTAGTGCTAGGAACCCCCATATACGGGGCCCCAAAGTCGGGTCGGAAAATGTCATTTTCTGCTGCAGAAAAGTGCTTGACTCCAGTATAAGCCGAGGGGGGTCATTTTCAGCACAAAAAAATGTGCTGAAAAACTCGGCTTATACTCGAGTATATACGGTAATTGTATTCTATTTTGTATGTATTGCACACGGCCCTCACTGTGCACACGGCACTAATAATGTTTTCATTACATGTTTGCATTCTTTCGAGTCCTGATTAGAATTAGTCTGCCTATGTTACGCCCCTTGTTACCATAAAGGTACAATGGTAATATTAATGTGATACCTACGTAATCATGTGTATAAAAACCTTCAATTGCGTCATAATAAAGCAGAACAGTTATTTGGAAGGATGCTGAGCGTATCTTTTGTGTCTGTTCCCTACTGCAGTAGTTATTAATTTGGAATCTCTAATCAATATGAGGATAGGAGTTGCTATCTTTAACTGCCTTGCGACCGCCGGCTGTCAATCGACGGCCAGGCAACGCAGCTCTCGTGGCAGGAGGGCGTCATACGACGTCCTCCCCTTCTCGGCCCTCCAGGGAGCGTGCTCACACCGTGTCACTGGGCACCCAATGCGCGTGCCCGGCGGCCGCGATGTCCGCCGGGCACCCGCGATTGCCCGGTAGCACAGCAGGACCGTGGATCTGTGTGTGTTTACACAAATCCACGGTCCTGTCAGAGGAGAGGAGACCAATGGTGTGTTCTCAGTACAGAGAAACACCGATTGGTCGCCTCCCCTTGTGAATCCCCTCCCCCTACAGTTAGAATCACTCCCAGGGAACATATTAATAACCCCTTCAGTGCCCCCTAGTGTTAACCCCTTCCCTGCCAGTCACATTTATACAGTAATCAGTGCATTTTTATAGCACGGATCGCTGTATAAAATGTGAATGGTCCCAAAATTGTGTCAAAAGTGTCGGATATGTCCGCCACAATATCGCAGTCACGATAAAGATCGCCGCCATTACTAGTTAAAAAAAATAATAATAAAAATGCTATAAATCTAACCTCTATTTGTAGACGCTATAACTTTTGTGCAAACCAATCAATATACGCAATATACGGCCTAAACTGAGGAAAAAAAATGTTTTTTTTTATATATTTTTGGGGGGATATTTATTATAGCAAAAAGTAAAAAATATTGTTTTTTTTTTTTTTTTAAACTTGTCCCTCTTCTTTTGTTTCTAGCGCAAAAAATAAAAATCGCAGAGGTGATCAAATACCACCAAAAGAAAGCTCTATTTGTGGGGACAAAATAACAATTTCATCTGGGTACAATGTAGTATGACCGCGCAATTGTCATTTAAAGTGTGACAGCGCTGAAAGATGAAAAATGGCCTGGGCAGGAAGGGGGTGAAAATGCCCTGTATTGAGGTGGTAAAAATGTTCTTCAACAATTGGCAGTTTTTCGGGGGGGGTCGGGGGTGGGGGGGGGTGGGGTTCTGGTACCTGGTTTTGCTCCCACTTCCGCTCCGGATTACAGGGAGAGCTGATCAGTGTCATTAGGAAGAACGGGGAGATGCTTGCTTACATCAGCACCTCCCCATTCTTCCTCACCGTGAGACGATCGCGGGTATCCCCGCGGAGATAGAGTCCGCGGGACCCGCGATCCTGGTCACAGAGCTCCCGGCGGGCGCGCTTCTCTTAAAGGGCAACGTACAGGTACGTTAATCTGCCTGTACGTGCCCTTCTGCCGCAGTATATCTGTGTGAGGCGGTCGGGAAGCGGTTAAAGAGGAAGTAAACTGCGCCAAAGTTTCTTTCTTTTTTAAAACCCTGTAAAGTAAAAAAGGCATTATATGCTAGTATGCATCGCATACTAGCACATTAGGAAATACTTGCCTTCGAACAAAATCCCTGAACCACCACGCTATGGGGGGGGGGGGGGGGTTGCTTCACTTGCCCTCCCATAGCTTAAACAGGAAGTGAGAAGAAATCCTTCCAGAGTGAGGGAATCCCTGGTTGTCCCCACACAAAATATAAGATTTCCTTTCACTTTCAGTAATAATGATAAAACAGGACAAAGAGGGGCCACAGAAAGCAATAAAAACCTGACAGGGGGGTCTAAGCCCTTCCCACTCTATCCTTCCTGTAATCAGAAAACTGCAACAACCTGCCCAACAGAGTCACACGAATGAGGAAAATCTCATCATCTATACAAAGTAGCGGTGGGGGCAGTTTCCCGCACATGTCCTGGGTGCGCTCCAAATCAGGATTGATACAAAGTAATGCTCAGCGGGGTGTTTGTAGGGAGAGGCGACAAATCAAGGAATACATTTTATTCTCTGACCGACGTTTGGTGAGACGCAGCGAAGCGAAGGCGAAAGACACAGCGACACCATGAATACCAATTCATCCAAAACGCTGCACCGCTCCCACAACTGTGATGTCATTTCCAACAACAAGTTATATTTTGCAACTTTTGCACACATTTGTAAATGTTAGTAGCAGTTATTTCCTGTATTTTTATGTTCTATGGCCCAATATGCCCATATTTTACATCATACGGCCCAAAACACCCACATTTTATGTAATGAGGCCCAATGCGCCCAGAGTTTGTGTTATACAGCCCAATATGACGATATTTTACATTCTACGCTTCTATACACCCACATGTGACATTATACAGTCAGTGTTTTACATTATGTGGCCCAATACAACCATATTTTACATTATACAGCCCAATAAGTCTATATGTTATGTTATACGGTCCAATATACCCATATTTTACATTATACAATCCAATACACTCAATGTTTCAGGTTACAGTGCCCAATGCGCCCACATTTTACGTTATACAACCTAATATGCCCATATGTTACGTCATGCAGCCCAATACACCCATAGTTTGTGTTATACAGTCCAATATGCCTATATTTTACATTATATGGCCCTATACACCCATATTTTTCATGATACAGCCAATATGTTACATTACATGGCCCAATACAACCTTATTTTGCATCATAAAGCCCAACAAGCCTATATTTTATGTTATATGGTCCAATACACCCATATTTTAGGTTATACTGTGAAATGCTCCCACATTTCGATACAACCCCCCCTTAATATGCCCATTTTTATGTTATGCGGCCCAGTATGCCCATAGGTTACGTAATGCAGCCCAATACACCCAAAGTTTGTGTTATACAGCCCAATAAGCTTATATTTTATATTGAATGGTCCAATATACCCATATTTTATGTTATACAGCCCAATACACCCATATTTTAGGTTATATTGCCCAATGATCCCACATTTTACATTATACCACCCAATATGCCCATTTTTATGTCATGTGGCCCAGTGTGCTCATATGTTATGTAATACAGCCCAATACGCCTATATTTTAGGTTACACTGCCCAATGAACCCACATTTTACGTTATACAACCTAATATGCCCATATTGTATGTTATGCGGCCCAGTGTGCCCATATGTTACGTAAGGCAGCCCAATACACCAATAGTTTGTGTTATACAGCCCAATAAGCCTATATTTTATATTGAATGGTCCAATATACCCATATTTTATGTTATGCAGCCCAATACACCCATATTTTAGGTTATATCACCCAATGATCCCACATTTTACATTATACCACCCAGTATGCCCATTGTTATGTCATGCGGCCCAGTATGATCATACGTTACATAATGCAGCCCAATACACCCATACTTTGTGTTATACAGTCCAAAATGTCTATATGTTACTTTATCTGGCCCTATACACCCATATTTTACATTCTATAGCCAATGTGTTACATTACATGGCCCAATACAACCATATTTTACATTATACAGCCCAACAAGCCTATATTTTGTTATATGGTCCAATATTACCCATATTTTATGGTATGTTATACAGCCCAATAAACCCAGATTTTAGGTTACACTGCCCAATGAACCCTCATTTTACGTTATACAACCTAATATGCCCATATTTTATGTTATGTAGCCCAGCATGCCCATATGTTATGTAATGCAGCCCAATACACCCATAGTTTGTGTTATACAGCCCAATAAGCCTATCTTATATTAAATGGTCCAATATACCCATATTTTATGTTATACAGCCCAAAACACCCATATTTTAGGTTATATTGCCCAATGATCCCACATTTTACATTATACCACCCAATATGCCCATTTTTGTGTTATGCGGGCCAAGTATGATGATATGTTATGTAATACAGCCCAATACAACACAATACTTTGTATTATACAGTCCAATATGCCTATATTGTACTTTATTTGGCCCAATACAACCACATTTTACATCATACAGCCCAACAAGCCTATATATTTTATGTTATATGGTCCATTACACCCATATTTTAGGTTATACTGCAAAATGCTCCCACATTTTGATACAACCCCCCCCCCCCCCAATATGCCCATTTTTGTTATGTAGCCCAGCATGCCCATATGTTACGTAATGCAGCCCAATAAACCCAGAGTTTGTGTTATACAGCCCAACAAGCCTATATTTCATGTTATATGGTCCAATATACCCATATTTTATGTTATACAGCCCAATACACCCAGATTTTAGGTTATACTGCCCAAAGCTCCCACATTTTACGTTATACAACCCAACATGCCCATATTTTATGTTATGCGGCCCAGTATCCCCATATGTTACGTAATGCAGCCCAATAAGCCTATATTTTATGTCATATGGTCCAATATACCCATATTTTACATTATGTTATACAGCCCAATACACCCAGATTTTAGGTTATACTGCCCAATGCTCCTACAATTCAGATTATACCACCCAATATGCCCGTATTTTATGTTATATGACCAATATGCCCATGTATTACATTATACAGCCCAATATGCCTGTGTGCAGGATCAGTGTTATATTATGCTCTCTATAGTAGTGCATTAGGCTCTCCCCATGCCGTGATTTAGCCAATATTTTTTTCATTATATTCATCTCATTCCCATCTTTGCACGAATGATTCAGAACAACCTTTAAAACACATTTTAAAAAAATACCAAACAGCCACCACATTTAAAAAACATTTTAAAAAATACCAACCACCTTAAAAATAACAAAAAATAAAAAAATAAAAAAAAAATAAAATAAATAATAATATATATATATATATATATATATAAATATATATATATATATATATATATATATATATATATATATTTCACTATAAAATGATAAGCAACGTTCTCAAATATTTCATAAATAAGATCGAACAAATTCCAGGATCCAAACAGCTGATGCAGCTATGAAATCACAGGGACCCTTCATTTTTTTGAGCCTGCAAATTAATGTTCCCCAGAAAATTTAGAAGCTCTGGCCGCCTCTGAAAGTGCCCACAGGCTAAAGCCAATCACAGATTTACACAATTGTAATATCTATGTCTTCCATCGGGCACAACAAGACTATAGTCAATGGGCTGGGTTGGAATTTGTCGGTAAGCTGCTAAAATAAGCACCATAGAAAAGTTTGGGCTGTAAATGTTTTTCTGATTGAACATGGCGGCTCAACCAGTTAGAAAAAGAAAACATAAATAGAGTTGGTCTTAAGACCCCCAACCCAACCGCCATGTCATGCCAGCTGATCGCCCAGGTTTATGGATCCTAGATTTTTTGTCCGTCCATCTGTAAAAGGTGGTCCCAAAAAAATTCACACATGGGAGGTCATTACCGCAAATTTCTTGATGTAATCCGAAACGCTAAATCCTCCCGTCGCCAGGCGAATCGATCGGTGGAGAGGCGACTCTTGATATAACGTTCCCATTTTCTCGCTGTGACAACCTACCATCTAGCCGAGTCCCTTCTGTCCGAAAAAAAAAAAAAAAAGAAAAACCTCTCAGCCCTGTTTGGATCTTGTAAGTATTGTGTTTGGGAGATAACGGAGGAATGTGTTTATCGGGCTTCACTCCAAGCGTCCAAACCCGGCATGGCCTTATCTCCTCCCGAGTGGAATATAGCTTCCGGAGATACGGCTGCTAAAGACATCACTGGACACGGCCAGGCTGACTGACGGCTGAACCAATGGTGTGTCTCTTCTAAAAAAGTTTTATCCTTTCAGATTTCCAGAACATTCTGGAGAGAGGACACATCACACATTCATTACTTTCTAGGCTCCGAATTCATTATATATTGGGCATGTGGTCAGACTAGATCAAGCTGGACTTGCCTTATATACAGAGAATTAGGCAATGATCTTGATAATTGTAATCTTGTAATATTTAACCTATAAATTAATGAGTTCAATCTCTGTATTTGCGGACGACACTAAGCTGAGCAGGGAAATAACTTGCAAAACCTTGCAAAAAGATCTGAACAAATTAATGGGGTGGGCAACTACATGGCGAATGAGGTTCAATGTAGAAAAATGTAAAATAATGCATTTGGGTGGCAAAAATATGAATGCAATCTATAGACTGGGGGGAGAACCTCTGGGGGAATGTAGGATGGAAAAGGACCTGGGGGGTCCTAGTAGATAGGCTCAGCAATGGCATGCAATGCCAAGCTGCTGCTAACAAAGCAAACAGAATATTGGCATTAAAAATGGGATCAACTCCAGAGATAAAACGATAATTCTCCCGCTCTACAAGACTCTGGTCCGGCCGCACCTGGAGTATGCTGTCCAGTTCTGGGCACCAGTCCTCAGGAAGGATGTACTGGAAATGGAGCGAGTACAAAGAAGGGCAAAAAAGGGTCTGGAGGATATTAGTTATGAGGAAAGGTTGCGAGCACTGAACTTATTCTCTCTGGAGAAGAGATGCTTGAGAGGGGATATGATTTCAATTTACAAATACCGTACTGGTGACCCCACAATAGGGAGAAAACTTTTTCGCAGAAGGAAGTTTAACAAGACTGGTGGCCACTCATTAAAATTAGAAGAAAAGAGATTTAACCTTAAACTACGTAGAAGGTTCTTTACTGTAAGAGCGGCAAGGATGTGGAATTCCCTTCCACAGGCGGTGGTCTCAGCAGGGGGCATGGATAGTTTCAAGAAACTATTAGATAAGCACCTGAACGACCGCAAAATACAGGGATATACAATGTAATACTGACATATAATCACACACATAGGAAGAGCCCAGAGTGATCTCTCAGTGCTCTGCATCGGCGCAGATTGAGAGCCCGACCGCATGAGTACCACCCGCAGGGGGGGGGGGTTGGGGGGTTTGTTTGCCGTCCCCCCCTTCCCCCTGGGGCACCAGCCGCCACTGCTGGTAGTGACCTTACCGGCCAATATATAAGGCCCTCGTTCACACCGGCATACTGACCCGAACACCTATGCAAAGGCCATCTTCACCCCCATGCGATGCACAGGTGTTCCATGTGGCTGCATGCAGGCAGCTTGTTGAAATCAAGGACAGGCAGCTGGTTGCAAGGACTTGCACAGATCTCGAAGAGGCAATTCAGTTCGCATTGTAGTGCTATACAAGTTATTCATTCAAAGAACATCCCTGAGTGTAGATCTGGGTGGGTCTGATGCATGGAGATCAGACCGCAAGATCAGAACGCAGTCTGTCTAAAACAGAATGTCATTAGGCTATTTCCTGTGCTGGTTGAACATTTTTCACTGATTTAAAAAGGAAAATACTGTATTTGGCCACTAGATGGAGTTGAGTATCCTATGGTATTTAGCGCCATCTAGGGGGACAAATATGCTATTTTCCATTATAAATCGAAAAGGCCAAATACTGTATTTGGCCACTAGATGGAGCCGAGTATCCTTATGGTATTTAGCGCCATCTAGTGGACAAATATGCTATTTTCTATTTTAAATCTAATGCCGTGTACACACGATCGGAATTCCGGCCAGAAAAAGACCGATGTAAGCTTTTCATCGGAAAATGCGACCGTGTGTAGGCTCCATCAGAATTTTGCTGGCCGAATTTCCGACAGCAAAGAATTGAGATCATGTTCTCAATTTTTCCAACGGAAAAGGTTTCAACAAAAATTTGGAAAGTAGAGAACTCCAATATAAAACTTATAGTGGGATAGTAAGGAACACCCTTCTATAACTAACACTGGGGTAGTAAAGAATACCTCTATAAAATATAACTTATAGTGGGATAGCAATAAACTCATCTTAAAATGTAATATACTGTATATTGGGATAGCAGAGAACTCCTCTATAATAAAATATTGGGGTAGCAGAGAACTCCTCTATAATAAAATATTGGGGTAGTAGAGAACTCCTCTATAATAAAATATTGGGGTAGTAGAGAACTCCTCTATAATAGAACCTTTTTTAGGATAGCTAAAAATGGCTCTTGAAAATGACATATTTAGATGTTAGAAACCTGTTCTATAATATATTTGGATCCTAGTGGATTATTTTATCATGTATATACTGTATGAAGAGCAGTGACGTCCTCCAGGATATAGATTTGATATGCAGTAGTAACATTCTTATAACAAAGATTCAGATTTGGATTTCAGGGATGTCTCTATAAAATACAATTAATATTCGGAAAGCAAAGATACAAAATATAACAAATGTGTAATGTCTCACCTAAACACTATAATAATAATATCCCATAATCTGTGGAGCAGAGGCACCATTCATGCATCATGTGACACCACCCTAATATAGTTCATAGTATGGGGGTCACTTAAGGCATAAACATTCTCCAAATGTTGATTTTTTTTTCCATGCTGGTACATGTAGTCCCACTGCGGATAGAGAGCTGAACATCCAACACAATGGAGGGACCCGATTTAACACCTTCTGAATAATGAGTACATTGATATTTGACTCGGATCCATCTGCATGAATAACACTGAGTAATAATCCGATTTGTTGTAATATTGTTCTGAAAGGTTTTTTTAAAATCATTATAATGTGGCAACAAAAGGGTATAATACATCCCACACCATGGTAACGAGTCCCGACTCCCACTTAGCTTAGGAAATGCTGCTGAATTACAGAAAATAAAATGGAAAAGAAAGACGGCTATGTGGATTTCACATGGAGCTACTCAGGTTATAAAACCTCCGTTTATAATCCGAGTAGATGAAAAAAAAATGACCCCTTTTCTGCTGTGTGTGTATATATTGCTGTGTGTTTAGACATTAATGGCTGTGTGTTGAGTTATTTTGAGGGGACAGCAAATTTACACTGTTATACAAGCTGTACACTCACTACTTTACATTGCAGACAAGCGTCATTTCTTCAGTGTTGTCACATGAAAAGATAGAATAAAATATTTACAAAAATGTGAGGGGTGTACTCACTTTTGTGATATACTGTATATACACTGTATATAGTGTGCTGGAGATCCCTTTGTATGTTTTTTTTTTTTTTGCACTACCCATGTGCACCTTTTGCTAATTTTAAACAGATCAGAGCAGACGCCATTGTTCCTTTTTTTTTTTTTTTTTATTTGGTGCAAATACACAATGGAAGTCTTCAGCTGCCTTGTAAAGGTGATGTTTGGGCTTCAGATGTGTTGTTCCTTTAAGAAGGAAAGCAGCAAAAAGAAGAATATTTGAAGCATCACACCACTGTTCAATAGTCCAGGTACAATTTTATTCCAGGAAGAGTCTAAGATAAAAAAAAAAAAAGGTGTTTCCTACTTTCCTACGCGTTTTAGGGATCCAAAAACACCTTCATCAGGACTTGCAATAGGAAACAATGTATCAGGACTGAATAATGACTGGACCTTGAGGGGTATTTAATGCAGTGTGAAAATATTCACAGATCTCCTGAGCAGCTGCTGAAAGCAGTATTAAATTGCATTTAAAAAAAAAAAAAGAAAAATGTAAAAAAGAAAATTGCATAATGTGCTAGCATGCATCACATACTAGCATATTATGAAATACTTATTGTAGAACGAAAAACTCCAGCGGTGCCCTGTGACCGCTGAAGGCACTTCCATCTTCACCAAGTCTTCCTTCCAGGAGTCCGATTGGTTGTGCAGCGAGGACGTCACTTCCCACGCACAGGAGTCAGGGACCGCGGCATGGAGCTCTGAAGGGACGGCATGGGCATGGGTGACGTCACCGGCTGCACGCAGTGTGAATTTTTCCTAAACTGTGCAAGTTTAGGAGATATTAAGGGCTCTTTCATACGGACGGTCCGTATTTCATCCATCCTTTTTCGGATGAAAAACGGACATACATGTATCCCTATGGGATAGCGGGTGTCAGCGGATGAGCATCCGCTGACACCCGATCTCGTCTGTGTCCGCTGTGCTCCGTTTCTGCAGAAGGAGGAAAATCCTATTTTTTCATCCGTCTGCAGAGCGGATCGGATGACGACGGACTCTGCGGTCCGTCGTCACCCGATCTCCCATAGGGGAGAGCGGCGCTCTGACAGGTCCGTCCCTGCGCTGTGTGCAGAGACGGACCTGTCACCTTCCTGCTCAGCGGAGATCGCTCCGGCGATCCCCGACGAGCAAGCGGATATTCACGGGGCGCATCAGCACTGATCCGCCCCGTGTAAAAGAGCCCTAACTCTACCCACAGATAAGTCTTATTATAGGCACATATACACATATATATATATATATATATATTATATAGAAAATTACACTCATGCATTGAATTTAACCAAAAGACTAAAATTTTGCTCCAACAAGGAACAAAGGTTAATTTCATAAGGCAAATAGACTATGCACTTTGCAAAGTGCAGTTGCTCCAGAGCGTAAGTGGGTAGAAGCTCTGCTGACTTATCATCCAATCAGGCGCTAGCAAAAAATGCTGTCCCCCCCCCCCCCCCCACTTGTAGGTGATGGGGTATTCTTTTTTCAAAGTGAAACGTTGGGGTTGATTTGCAATATACTGCACTTTTTGAAGTGCAGTTGTACTCTGCATGTGAGGTTGCTCTAGACTGCAGGGGTCTTCAAACTATGGCCCTCCAGTTGTTCAGGAACTACAATTCCCATCATGTCTGAGAATGTTAGAGTTTTACAATGCCTCATGGGATGTGTAGTTCCGCAACAGCTGGAGGGCCGTAGTTTGAGGATCCCTGCTCTAGAGCTTGGTAAAGGAGGTAACACTTCACTTTGCAAAAAATAACCAATCACATGCAAGCAAAAAAAAAAAAAAAAAAAAACACAACACCTGATTGGATGATTCAGCTCATTTCTTATTTACTACGCTCTGGAGTAACCGCCCTTTGCAAAGTGCACAGTCTATTTGCCTTTAGTAAATCAGCCCCAAAATCCTTCCTAAACCCCTAAGGCAGTTGGATACTCCCTGGATCAACAATCCCCGGTGTTATTCCTTATCAATATCATTAGGTAGTTCGAATTTTGTACATTTTTAAAAGGCATCCATCCTTTTTTTGAAAGCATCTACATAGGTGGCGAGATCTACACTTAAAGGGTAACTCCACTTTTGCGGGAAAAAAATGAAATAATAGCAAATAATGCTCTCGCTCTGTCTCCTAACTGCTCTCTTGTCACCCTGTCCCACTGGCTTCTAGTGGAGACTACAAGTAGCCATATCAACACACATTACACAAGGACGGTCCCTGACAAGTGCCATGCATCCATTGTTGGAGTGCACATTAACAAGAAGTGTCTGCAAACAGGCTGCAGGTGGATTAGCAGCACAGATTTGTAACAAAGTAAAAAAAAAAAAAAAAAAAAAAAAAAGGGAAAACACGCATTTTCTTTTTTTAATGGCAATTGTTTACGATACAAAGCGCTTTAGCAGACTAAACGTCATTCGGTGAGGGTTTACATCTACTTTAGGTATCAAAAGTAAATAATAATAACTCACGTTTCGTCTTTGGTACCATCCGTGTAAACACCGGGAGCTGGACACCAGCATAAAGTGACCACAGCAGAGGGAAGAGTGCGTTGTGGGGATTCTGCAGGATCTGGGCTGGAAGGACGGATGGAGAGGAGCGATGCTCAATCAGCCGGGGTCCCCCCAAGACTTGCCAAGCCCAGAACGAACAGCGGTCATAAAAATAATCCAGACGGGGGGCACTCGGGAGGCCGCGCCCTCTGGCCGTTATCTCCGTCTAGGTGCTGGCTGCCGGCTACATAGATTAATAGTAAAGGTCATTCCCAGAGAAGCCCAGCCAAAAGGGACGGTACGACTCGAAATAAAAATAGAGCGACTCCCCGCTGTTATTTCAGGTGCTTTGTATTGTTATAGAAGAGCTTTCGTCTGACCGGCGCTGGAATGGCTGATCCTTCGTCTGGTGGACAAGCCAAGCTGGGGGGGGGGGGGGGGGGGAGACCAAGGTTAGCATCACCACATCCATGTTTACAGCAAGGAATTGTGGGAAATAAGATGTATAAGCCATGATGGTTCAGCAGATCTATCCTCCTGCAGAATAGTCCTTTCACTATCAGGAGTCCCTAAACTATGGCCTGCGGGACCCATCCGGTGTTCTGCCAAAAACTGTCCCCCCATCGGATAGTGTCCACCCCGTACTGCGCAGGCGCATAGCTTGCGCAGTACGGAGGACAAGGAGACTCTGAAAGTCTCCAAAGATGAACGGCGCCTGCGTGCTTGCTAGTACCTTCTGCCCTGATTCCAGGTTCAAGCCCCACCATGCAAGTGGGCATACGGTAGCACATAGTAACAGGGTCCCTCGCGGGCGATCTTCACTCGCCCCGCTTCAGGCACGGCCTCGCTTCGCTCGGCAATTTTTTATTCTAACTCTAAGTCCACTTGGATGGTGAACGAATGAATGATTTGTATAGCGCTGCAAATGCGAACTGAATCGCCTGGTGGGGCTTGAACCTGGACTCAGTGCGCAGGCGCCGTTCATCTTCAGAAACTTTCGGCGTCGCATTGTCCTCTGTACAGCGCAAACGCAGTACAGGGTGGACACTATCTGACGGGGGACAGTATTCGACACAACACCGGCCTACTACAAAATGTTGTCTGGCTTGCAGCTATGGTGCACAGATAGAGGATCCGGAGCAGTTGGTCTCTACTGATGGTGACCCTGGTGTAAGGAGAGACTGATGAAGACTCTTATGTAAGAGGGGACCCTGATGAAGACTCTTATGTAAGAGGGGACCCTGATGAAGACTCGGATGCAAGGTGGGTTCCGGTGGGGAATATATTAGAAAATGTTGGATGGTTTCTAGAGACAGATCAACAAATCCACATCCCTGGTAGAGTATAGGAGAGACAGAGAGAAAATAATGGGATTTTTATGTTTATACTGTCAGGCTGAGGCAAGCACAACCACAAGTTATCTAAAAGTTATTAGACAAAAAAAAAAAAGTACAAATATAATATTTTTTTTTTTACAATACTTGCATTTTGCGAGTGGAAAATGAGAGCTGATCGGAAGCCGTTCTCTCATGCATGGAGTTAGAGAAGAGCCGCGGGATCACCGAGCGGTAAAACGCGCCATAACAGCCGACATTGAAACGGTCTCTGCTCTGCTCACTCTTACACAGTCCCGCCTCCTCCTAACCCCACGCCTGTAATAGACAGAACGCGCGTCCAATGCGGGGATGCATTCTGTCTATTAGAGGCACAGGATTAGGAGGAGGCGGGGCTGTGTAAGAGTGAGCAGAGCAGAGACAGTTTCAATGTTGGCGCGTTTTACCGCTCGGTGATCCCGCAGCTCACATCTAACTCATCATGATCCGTCCGCCCTGGCAAGGCTGCAATGAGGGCACTGTGAGGCTGCTATTTGGGGCACGGTGATGCTGCAATGGGGGCACGGTGATCCTTGGCGTCTGGGGGAGGAACGCTGCCCCCCCATCCTTGGTGTCTGGGGGAGGAACGCTGCCCCTCCCCCATCCTTGGCGTCTGGGGGAGGAACGCTGCCCCCCCCACATCCTTGGCGTCTGTGGGAGGAACGCTGCCCCCCCCCACATCCTTGGCGTCTGTGGGGGGAACGCTGCCCCCCCCCACATCCTTGGCGTCTGTGGGAGGAACGCTGCCCCCCCCCCCACATCCTTGGCGTCTGTGGGAGGAACGCTGCCCCCCCCCCCACATCCTTGGCGTCTGTGGGAGGAACGCTGCCCCCCCCCCCACATCCTTGGCGTCTGTGGGAGGAACGCTGCCCCCACCCCCCACATCCTTGGCGTCTGTGGGAGGAACGCTGCCCCCACCCCCCACATCCTTGGCGTCTGTGGGAGGAACGATGCCCCCACCCCCCACATCCTTGGCGTCTGTGGGAGGAACGATGCCCCCACCCCCCACATCCTTGGCGTCTGTGGGAGGAACGCTGCCCCCACCCCCCACATCCTTGGCGTCTGTGGGAGGAACGCTGCCCCCCCCCCCCACATCCTTGGCGTCTGTGGGAGGAACGCTGCCCCCCCCCCCCACATCCTTGGCGTCTGTGGGAGGAACGCTGCCCCCCCCCCACATACTTGGCATCTGTGGGAGGAACGCTGCCCCCCCCACAGACTTTGCGTCTGTGGGAGGAACGCTGCCCCCCGACATCCTTGGCGTCTGTGGGAGGAACGCTGCCCCCCCGACATCCTTGGCGTCTGTGGGAGGAACGCTGCCCCCCCCCACATCCTTGGTATCTGAGGGAGGAACGCTGCCCCCCCCACATCCTTGGCATCTGAGGGAGGAACGCTGCCCCCCCACATCCTTGGCATCTGGAGGGAGGAACGCTACCCACGCCCCCCCCCATCCTTGGCATCTGAGGGAGGAACGCTACCCACCCCCCCATCCTTGGCGTCTGAGGGAGGAACGCTACCCCCCCCCCCCCATCCTTGGCGTCTGAGGGAGGAACGCTACCCCCCCCCCCCATCCTTGGCGTCTGAGGGAGGAACGCTACCCACCCCCCCATCCGTGGCGTCTGAGGGAGGAACGCTGCCCCCCTACATCCTTGGATTCTGTGGGAAGAATGGTGCCCCAAGGGCCAGATAAGGGCAAGCAAAGGGCCACATCTGGCCCACAGGTAAAGTTTGGAGACCACTTCTCAAAACCAATTGTAGGGACCCTAGTCCCGCATTAAACACAAGGATTCTGAGAAACAGTCCACCACTAAAGCATGGGGGAGCATAAGATCAGGTAAGTAAAAGTGTTTTTCCCATCCCCTATGCAGAAAGCAGTTAACCCTTGCAGTGCAATCACAGCCCCACTGCATGAGAGGACTTTTTATTTTTTCCGGAGTTTGACTTTAAAAAAGTGTCAGCTCTTGGTACAAACTTAATTTAACCTAATGGAAATGAGCTGACGTGACAGTAGAGCAGCTCCAGCTTGCAGCATTTGTGTTCTGACCTTGGAAAGGACTCATCTATGTAGAGTGAAGGCCCTCTGCACTTGTGTAAAACAAGAGCACCATCTAGTGGCAGGTAAAGGAAATGTCACAAAAAAAATAATTGCACTTCAGCTGAGCTATGTAGAGATAGCACTGCTACGCTGTGTGCTGCTGTATTACTTTATACATCTTTGAAACTTTCTAACCAAAGAAAAAAAAAAATATGATATTCTTTTTGCAGTTGCTGGTCCTTTCGCCAGTCTACGTGACAGGGGCTGTCTGATTGGAAACAAAAGACACACAAAATTGCCATTGACATGTTTCACACAACGAAGTACTCATTATGAATATGCACTTGGATGTGTGAAACGCGTCAACCACCTGGTGCATCCTAGTGCTGTCAGTCTAACATTGGTGGAAATAAACGTATTGGTAATTGGACTGGTGGTGTGCAGCCATTTGTTTCTTTTCTCCTGGATCCTTCCTTTGACTTCCCAAGTTGAACTAGGAAAATCAATCCTGCAATCTGATTGGATTGATTACAATACAGACGCACACAAAAAAGCCGGAAACAAAATAACGCATTACACATCTTTCAAAAGGCAACATCCATTTAATATATAAACGTTATATAAACTGTACATTTGTCAGGCTCTATTTTTTTTTTCTTTTTTTTAATTTATAAAATTGTGATACATATAATATTTTAACAAGCGTTTAAATACACCAAGTTTGGCGGCCGTGCCAGAGTGATTTCCTCTTCTAAAAAAAAAAAAAAGGATTAGAATCACTGAGATTCATAACGAAGAGAAAGACGAAAAGCCCCCGTGTGGAAAATAGAATATTGCTGTATGACACGGTAGAAAATACAAAGTCTGTAGTGCAGGGAGCCGTCTGTAATGTCCTGGACAGGTCAGGACTGCACCTGTATTGACCATCCCCCTCCAGCCAGATGGAGGGAGGTCACAAGATAAGTCTTTGATTGAGGATTTTCCGGTTAATTTCTGCTAGTGCAACGGAAAATACAAATGCTTTTTCGTCTGAGAGGTTGGCATACATGTCCACTTCTTTCTCTTGTTTTTCTGGGGAAAGAAGAGAGAAGGACAAGGGAGGGGGAGGAGAAGGACAAGGGAGGGGGACAAGGACAAGGGAGGGGGAGAAGGACAAGGACAAGGGGAGGGGGAGAAGGACAAGGGAGGGGGAGAAGGACAAGGGAGGGGGAGAAGGACAAGGACAAGGGAGGGGGAGAAGGACAAGGACAAGGGAGGGGGAGAAGGACAAGGACAAGGGAGGGGGACAAGGACAAGGACAAGGGAGGGGGAGAAGGACAAGGACAAGGGAGGGGGACAAGGACAAGGGAGGGGGACAAGGACAAGGGAGGGGGACAAGGACAAGGACAAGGGAGGGGGAGAAGGACAAGGACAAGGGAGGGGGAGAAGGACAAGGACAAGGGAGGGGGAGAAGGACAAGGACAAGGGAGGGGGAGAAGGACAAGGACAAGGGAGGGGGAGAAGGACAAGGACAAGGGAGGGGGAGAAGGACAAGGACAAGGGAGGGGGAGAAGGACAAGGACAAGGGAGGGGGAGAAGGACAAGGACAAGGGAGGGGGAGAAGGACAAGGACAAGGGAGGGGGAGAAGGACAAGGACAAGGGAGGGGGAGAAGGACAAGGACAAGGGAGGGGGAGAAGGACAAGGACAAGGGAGGGGGAGAAGGACAAGGACAAGGGAGGGGGAGAAGGACAAGGACAAGGGAGGGGGAGAAGGACAAGGACAAGGGGGGGGGGAGAAGGACAAGGACAAGGGAGGGGGAGAAGGACAAGGACAAGGGAGGGGGAGAAGGACAAGGACAAGGGAGGGGGAGAAGGACAAGGACAAGGGAGGGGGAGAAGGACAAGGACAAGGGAGGGGGGGAGGGGGAGAAGGCCAAGGACAAGGGAGGGGGGGAGGGGGAGAAGGCCAAGGACGAAGAAGAAGGGAGGAGGAAGGAAGGAGGGAGAGGGAGAAGAAAGAAGGGAGGGAGGGGAGAAGGAAGGAAGGAAGGAAGGAAGGAAGGAGGAGGAAGGAAGGAAGGAAGGAGAGGGAGAAGAAGGAAGGAAGGAAGGAAGGAAGGAAGGGAGAGGGAGAAGAAGGAAGGAAGGAAGGGAGAAGAAGGAAGGAAGGGAGAAGAAGGAAGGAAGGAAGGAAGGAAGGGAGGAGGAGAAGAAGGAAGGAAGGAAGGAGGAAGGAAGGAAGGGAGGAGGGAGAAGAAGGAAGGAAGGAAGGGAGAGGAAGAAGAAGGAAGGAAGGAAGGAAGGAAGGAAGGGGAAGGAAGGAAGGAAGGAAGGAAGGAAGGAAGGGAAGAAGGAAGAAGGAAGGAAGGAGGAGGAAGGAAGGAAGGAAGAAGGAAGGAGGAAGGAAGGAAGGAAGGAAGGAGGAAGGAGGAGGAAGGAAGGAGGGAAGGAAGGAAAGGAAGGAAGGAAGGAAGGAAGGAAGGAAGGGAAAGGAAGGAAGGAAGGGAAGGAGGAAGGAAGGAAGGAAGGGAAGGAGGGAGAAGAGGGAAGGGAAGGAAGGAAGGGAGAGGGAGAAGGAAGGAAGGAAGGGAGGGAGAAGAAGGAAGGAAGGAAGGAAGGGAGAGGGAGAAGAAGGAAGGAAGGAAGGAAGGAGGGGAAGGGGGAAGGAAGGAAGGAAGGAAGGAAGGAAGGAAGGGAGGGAGGGAGAAGAAGGAAGGAAGGGAGAGGGAGAAGAAGGAAGGAAGGAAGGGAAGGGAGGGGGAAGAAGGAAGGAAGGAAGGAAGGAAGGAAGGAAGAAGGGAGAGGGAGAAGGAAGGAAGGAGGAAGGAAGGAAGGAGGAAGGGAGAGGAGAGAAGAAGGAAGGAAGGGAGAGGGAGAAGAAGGAAGGAAGGAGGGAGAGGAGGGAGAGAAGAAGGAAGGAAGGAAGGAAGGAAGGAAGGAAGGGAGAGGGAGAAGAAGGAAGGAGGGAGAAGAAGGAAGGAGGGAGAAGAAGGAAGGAGGGAGAAGAAGGAAGGAGAGAGAAGAAGGAAGGAGGGAGAGGCAGAGGGAGGGAGAGGCAGAGGGAGGGAGAGGCAGAGGGAAGGAGAAGGAGGGAGAAGGAGGAGAAGGGGAAAAAAAAAAAAAAAAAGGAGGGAGAGCGGAGTGGAACAGAGAAAGAGGAGAGCAGAAAGATGGGGTAGATGAGAGGTGGGGTGGTGGAAGAGAGTGAAAAGAAAGAAGAAGAAATATAAAAAGTGCATCTTTTACCATCTAGGTGAAGCATAATAATTACTGGAATACAATAACTATACTAGTCATACACCTCAAGACACAGAACACATAGAAAATTGAACTGCAACACCAGACACAATTGTTTGTTTTGGATAGAGGGGGAACATTTAGAACTTCTATCATAATTTTTTTTTTTTTTTTAAATGACTGTGTGTGTACATTGCAGAGATTTCCTCGATCATATCCCGTTAGCTAAAGTATGATTGTTATTTATTTCATAAAACAGAGAAGTTCTAACCCAGTCCTGTTATTTAAAGAAGAATCCCTTTTTGCCGTGTGTGTGTGTTGGAGAGATTCTGCTCATCTCCTGGCAGCCGGTAGACAAGTTTGAGGGTGGTCAGATTTACAAGGACACCGGACAGTCATCCCAGATCTATGGCCAGCCTTGGAAACCAGTTGAAGGTTTGTATGTATTATCCAGCTTCAGCTGGCTGCTTTCCCTTCTTATGGTTATTATAGTTATTTATTTGTACTCTATATCCATTTTGAACTGTTGAAAAAAATATTTTTGTTTTGTAGGTTATGAAATATCTTAAAATTAAAATTTACTGTTGCAAATTTAACACAATATAGTGTTCTTCGACTTAGCCAAGAAAGTCTGAAAACATAACATTGTTTCCTTTTCCTTGCTCATGCCGTCCCCAGCAAGTTCTAATTTCCCTAGTTAAACATGTGAAAAAGTTTTCACACTGTGGAGACTTCATGGCTATTTAGCAACACTTTTATCTTTCGTATTTTTAATACCCAATGGAAGCCTTTTTTTTTTTTTTTTTATTTTTGTTTTGCAGTAAAGCTACCTATGAGGGGTAAATATATGTTCAGTTGGGGAGGGAGGGCAATAAAGTGAACCCGTTACCTTACGCAAACAGGTTCACTTCAACCACTTCCAGCCCGGGCCTATTGCAAAATGACGGCCGGGCGGGACCTTCATCGTTCCGGGTGGATGTCATACGATGTCCTCCCGGAAAGGGGGCCACAATGCAGGAAATCTCTGCAGGCGCAATCTGTCACCGGCAGTCTCCACAGGACACTGCCAATGACAGAGGGCTGTACAAGCCTGCTGACAGTACCATGTGATCGCTGTGACCAATCACAGCAGATCACATGACATTTATAAACAATGGATGGCTTTCTTTCTAGTGTTGCTAGTGGTGATTGGTCACGGTGTTCACATGGTACAGACAGGGCCAATCATAGCCCATTTGCACCATGTGATTAGCTATGGCCAATCACAGTACACACTGAATGAATCAGTTTAAATGAATTGGTATAAGCAACCATAAGGTGTTGAAAAATCTGTAAAACCCCCCCTAAAAAAAAAAAAAAAAAAATCCTGATTACTTCCCCAGAGTAGTACAGTGTTACTATGGTAACACTGTATTGCTCTGGTTTGGTTTTTGTTACATACTGTCACCCGTCTGTGTTCCGGATCACCACACCAATCATATGGTGACACTGCGCTGCACTGGTGACAGTATGTATAAAAAAAAAAAAAAAAAAATAATTTATTGTGAGGCTGTCAGTACATCAGGATTGTGGACAGACTAAATAAAAACACAGTTTTTGGTTATTTTCACCAAAGAAATGGAGCAGAATACATTTTGGCCTAAATTTATGAAGACAGATTTATTTGCAACATTTTATAACAAAAAAAAAAAAAAAAAGAAAAAAAAAAAAAAAAAAAAAAAAAAAAGCAACTTTTCTTTTTGGTTTTCCTTTTAACATTTTCGGTCTTTTTTCAGTTAACAAAAAAAAAAAACAGTAGTGATTAAATACCACCAGGGTAAATCTATTTGTGTAAAAAAATAAAATAAAATATAGATAAAAATTTGGGTACAGTGTTGCATGACCGCGCAATTGTCAAAAGTGTGACGGTGCTGAAAGCTGAAAATTGGGCTGGTCAGGAAGGGGGTGAAAGTGAAGTGGTTAAAGGAGTTGTAAAGTCAGAAGGTTTTTTATCTTTATGCATTTAAATAAAAAGCCTTCTGTGTGCAGCAGCCCCCCTAAGCACCCCAATACTTACCTGAGCCCCATCTCTGTTCAATGATGTCCACGAGTGTCTTGGCCGTTCGAGACTCTCCCTCCTGATTGGCTGTGACACAGCAGCGGCAGCATTGGCTTTCACTGCTGTCAAAAGTCAGTCAGCCAATCAGGAGAGAGAGGGGGGCGGGACCGGCCACAGCTTCGTGTCTGCATGGACACAGAGAGCTGTGACTCGGCTTCAGGAGCCCCCATAGCAAGCTGCTTGCTGTGGGGGCACTCGACAGGAGGGAGGGGCCTGGAGCACAGAAGAGGGACCTGAGAAGAGGAGGATCCGGGCTGCTCTGTGCAATTCCACTGCAACAGAGCAGGTAAGTTTAACATGTTTGTAAAGGCTATTTTTTTTTTTTTTTTCAATAAAAATAATCACTTTAAGGTCACAAACTCATGCTTTACCGTGGGGTTTCCCAACCAGGGTTCCTCCAGAGGTTGCTAGGGGTTCTTCGAGCTGTGGGAAAAGACAGATTGATCTACCACCTGCAAATACTACCAATGTAGGGCGGGGGGGGCACTGATATTTGATGTAATTCACTTCCACACTGATCACCAGTGGGCATTTCACCACTGACCATCAGTGTAATGAAGGCCTTTTTCACTGACCACCTATGTAAGGAAGGGGGAGGGGTTTCCGCTGGCCACCAATGTAAGAGGGCATTTCTTCAATGACTACCATTGCTGGTATAAAAAAAAAAAAAGGGAACTAAGATTTCCCACAGGGCAGGGAAGTTAGGTCCTTACTCCTTGACACTAGGTAAAAACTGCCTCTAGCAGATGAAGGGAGATTAGGCCACCAGCAGGGGGAGCCCCTGGGCAATGCTTTTGTGCCTGGTGTCCTGCTCCTGAAGGTGGATCTATAACCCTTTGGTCAAGATCCAAGAATCTGAGCTGTGTCCTTCAATGGAGGGAAGAGAAAGTTATACAAGATAATTATACAAATACATTCAGTATTTCAAGCTTCATTGTTAAAGAAAACTGTTACAATTACCACACTTTTCTTTTCTTTTTTTTTTTGACAAATGATTTTGAAACTAAACAGAAGAATAGTCGACATCAAACCAGTCCCATTGCTCACCAGAGCAATCTCTCCCACAATGCAATTGCTCGCCAGCAATCACCTTACCTTCTCCCATCCCCTGCTGCCTCCTACTCCCGCGGTCTGCTCTCAATGATCTGGATTCGTCGCTGCTCCCTGCGGACGGTCTGTCAAATACGGTCTCCTTGAGGCTTCCAGGCGCCGCTGCCGGGTAAGACTAATGGGTTAGGGTTAAAGCTGCAGCAGGAGGGAGGGGTGAAGCGTGATGTCAGCAATGGAAGGAAAAAGTGGTGGGGAGGGGGGTGTTAGCTTTAGGAGGGGTGGGGGAGGGTAAAAAAAATCTTAAAGCCCATTAAAAACATTCCCTTTTAAATAACTAAAACAATACACACGTATAAAGTAAAAATGTTAAACTTTCATTTAAACCCAAAAAAAAAGTAATTTAAAAAACGCAGTAAGTCAATCACCTTCTTGCTCAAAAACTGTCTCTCGATGTGAAAAGCGGGGTGGAAGTGATGCAGGAATTAAGAAGCTGGATAGGCAAAGGCTGCAGAAGCGTTGTCAGGCTGGGGAGTCCAAGCAAGTTAAAGGGGTAAGCAAGGTTAGAGATGTGCGTGGGGGTGGGGTGGCGGAGGGGAAGGGTCTGGCCTAACCTTCACTTATTAGCATAAAGCTCATTAGACCAGCTGCTAGAAATGTATTATTTTAATAACTTGATTCTCAAGCAGCAACTAAACACAACTCGTTCTTAAAGCGGAGTTCCACCCAAAAGTGGTACTTCCCTGGGGGGGGGGGGGGTACCTGTTTCCATCGGACCTTCTCGCAGCGAGGTACGTAAAAAGTTCCGGCCCCCCTTCCTCCTTCCTCTGCTGCCAGGCCAGTTAGAGAGCGCAGCGCCCCTTGCACGTGCGTAGTAGGGACCCGGGCTGTGACGCCACAAGGCTGTACTGCCAGGTTCCCTTACCGGCAATGGTGGCGGCAGCAGCAGCACCTGACAGCAACATCAGCTGGGGCACCAAAAAAATAAATAAATAAATAAAAAAATATATAAAAATCACTGAATTCCAGGAACTCAGCTTTAAAGAGCGAACGTCTTTTTGCAACTCCCCTGAAAGCCAAACTATAAATCAGAGAGATTGTATTAAAACCAAATGTGCTTTTTTTCTTAGGTCTGAGTCCCTGATAAGGGGTGTGTGAGACCCCTGCTTTCATAAGTTCTAATTACAACATGTTTCACGAGTAGTACCCTCTTCCTTAGATGGTCTGGCCCTGAGAAAGAGGGTACTACTCTCGAAACACGTAAACCAGTCAGGACCCTGGTGGTGGCCTTCCAAGTTAAAGCGAATGCTTAACTTGATGCAATGGGATTGATTTACTAAAACCGGAGTGTAAATCTGGTGCAGTTCTGCATAGAAACCAATCAGCTTCCAGGGTTTTTGTCAACGCTTGAAGCGGAAGTAAACCCACCCATTTAACCGTTTCAAATAACGGTTACATTTCCGACACATGCCGGGAATGTAACCCTCCCATTGGTATTGCTCTCAACCAGACTGTCAAACCATCCAATGGCTGGTGTCATAACGGATCACATGTGCAGCATCGTGGAAGTTGTTGATTAAAACAGAGGCCGAGATGGCAGCTTCCTTGGCTGAAAACGATAAAGTTTACTTCCACTTTAACCTCTTCACGACCGTGCTATAGCCCAATCATTGCCGATTGGGATCACGCTCTTCGCATGCCCCCTGCGGAGCACATCTGAAAATCGCTGTGTCCTCGAGACACAGCTATTCACAGATCGCGGTAAAGAGCCAATCACAGTGGCTCTTTACCGCGCGATCAGCTGCATCCAATCACAACTGATCACAGTGTAAACATGATTTGATGGTTATCGGCATTCCTCTCCACGTGCTGACAGCGCGTGAGGGGAGCCGATAACCGGCAAATCCACACAGGGTACATCTACACTGATAATCAGTGCCACCCCAACAGTGCCCATCAGTGCTGCCTGTCAGTGCCACCCAATCAGCCCACATTAGTGAAGAAGAAAAATACTTATTTGACAAATTAAAAATTCAAAACCTGGTTTTGACAGGTACCCGCTCCCACTTCCGGGTAAGATCGATGTACGAGTATGTACGGCCCCTCCCCCTTCCCCCAAAGCCTTCTGGGACACACACAAGTCCCAGAAGACCGTGGAACCACTCACAAAAGTGCAGCGCAACTTGCACATACACAGTAGGTAACCGGCTGTGAAGCCTGAATGCTTTACTGCCAGTTTCCCTTAGTGAAGATTCCGGTGCCTGCACCCAAAGCCGATTGAAGAATCGGCTTGGGTGCCGACATCGCTGGATCCCTAGACAGGTAAGTGTCCTTATATTAAAAGTCAGCAGCTACAGTATTTGGGTGGGGGAACTCGATCACCTCCTTAAAAGCAGGCTCCAGCAGCTGATGCAGCTCATGATCATCGCTATGGCTCTGAGGAAGAGGGTTTGTCCTTGTAACGCGCAAGCCGCTTGCGATGCCATCTGGTTCCTCCAAACATCTGGCCTAGGTTGCGTCTAGAGCAGTGGTCTCAAACTGGTGGCCCTCCAGCTGTTGTGAAACTACAAGTCCCAGGAGGCCATTGCAAGGCTGACAGTTACAAGTATGACTCCCACAGGCAGAGGCGTGATGGGACTTGTAGTTTCGCAACAGCTGGAGGGCCGCCAGTTTGAGACCCCTGGTCTAGAGACATTGCTCGCCATCGTTGGAGCATTAACAAGCCTTGTTTTAAAGCTTGTGAGTATATTCTTGTTATTCTATGAATACATTTTATCTTTGGTAATGCACAAGGTCGGTGCGCCCTCCTGTGCTTTTTGTATGTTTCAGCTATAAAGGATACCCATTATTCTGGGAGGAGGGCAGAAAGACCTGTGACATTCCACTGACTGTGCTAAAAGGGTTGGCTGCGCCACTCACTCAGCTGACCGGGCACCCAAGCGCAGGAGATTGCTTTGTGTTGTTTGGATTATAAAAGCTTGCAAGGGCCCTGGTGGCCATTCTCCCCGGGACAGAATGTTCCAGGAAACCCAACAATTTATGGGTGACACTGGACTAGGTGGTGAGGGGGAATCCACCAATGGGGACACTTGTTCCAGTGAAGAAATAGGATTTACTTTAATACTGGGGAGATCCCCACTCACTTCCTGTTGTGTCACTGGGACAGGGCGTTTTATTGATGGGGTTAAAGAAAGCCAAAAAACCTGATGGGAGGTTCCAACCATTCCCAGCTCTATGCAGGAAAACAAAACGAAAAAAAAAAAAAGTTGAAGTTGCCTTTGACGGTGAGTTTTTAGTCTGAAGACACAAAGGGGGGAAATCTAGGATGCATGCAGGAATTTGACAAAAATTGATGATGTTCAGGAGACCAAGGCTAAGGCTCGGTTCACATTGCTGTGACTTTTGGACCCAACCTGTGAGACCCCCCCAAATTGCTTGACATGTGAAATCCCCTGTTATTCAATGAGAGCGTTCTTAATTAGCACTACTGAAGCCGCTCCGACTTTAGAAAAAGGTCCCTGTACTACTTCAAGGCGACTTCTATCCGACTTGTGCCCATAGACTTTAATGGAAGTCAACCTCCAAGTCTGATCCTCATCTTAATTGATGCGATTTGGATCCGACACTACAGGAAGATTACCTGAAGCTGCTTCAAAAGTCGCCCTGGCATAGTCGCACTGCAGGTCGCGGCAGTGTGAACCGAGTCTAAGGAGACCATGGCAGGAGGGGTTGCTGTAATGATCCTTGGGGAGGGTGTTAAAAATTGACAGACAAAAAAAACAGACCCACCACAGCCGGCATGAGACATAACTGCAGTTTGGGCAGTGACTAATCAGTGCCGCCAGCAATTACCATGTCAAACACTCGCAAATGTGATTATCTCACAGCAGTCGCTGAACGATGATTGCCGATTGGTTCCCGAGGGTGGGGGGGGGGGTGGGGGGGTTACCACACTGCTCTTCACCTCCTAACATAAGGCTGACTATGCTACAGTTATCATTTACCAGTAAGAACTACATTTTATCCTTCTTTCTTTTACCTTTAGGGCAATCTAATCAAGAACGTAAATGACAAAAATCATAACAGGAGGATGCAATTATTTATGAAGAAATTAGGATTAATAATGATTATGTAGACAGTATATATATATATATATATATATATATATATATATATATATATATATATATATATATATATATAAATCCAGGATGTAGTTCTCCACCCAAATCTCACATCAATATTGCAATAAATCCTGTAAAGAGGATGACCCTTTCCTCTGCTCCAGGCCCACTGAAGGGAATGGACGGGGTCTGAATTCATGAACAACAATCCGTCTTTGTGTAACGCGGCAAGTATCCGAGACGGAGAAAATTATACACTGTATTGCTAAAAGTATTGGGACTAGTGGCATCCGGTGTCATTTATTTTTTGGGGGGGGGGGCTGCCCCCCCCTCAGCTTGCTGTCTGCCGATTGGCCCGGCACTTACCCCATCTAGGTGGCGAGCTGCAGCTCTGGTGTCCTCCAGCACGGCGGTTTCCACTGTGCATCTCCTCCTCCTAGGCGCTAGCTGTCCAACTGGGTGGGATCAGGGCGCTCTAATCACGTTTAAAAAAAAAAAAAAAAAAAAAAAAAAAAAACACCTCCACCATTGGAATGGCCACTAATGGACGGGCCACCACTGATTGGTACGCCTGCCTATACACGCACATGGACTTTAATGGCATCCCAGTCTTATTCCGTAGGGTTCAATATTGAGTTAGCCCACCCTTTGGAGCTATAACAGCTTCAACTCTTCTAGGAAGGCCGTCCACCAGGTTTAGGAGTGTGTCTAAGGGAATGTTTGACCATTCTTCCAGAAGCACATTTGTGAGGTCAGGCCCTGATGTTGGACAAGAAGGCCTGGCTCACAGTCTCCATTCCAATTCATCCCAAAGGTGTTCTATCAGGTTGAGGTCAGGGCTCTGTGCAGACCAGTCAAGTTCCTCCACCCAAAACTCGCTCATCCATGTCTTTATGGACCTTTACATTCAGCGGTTCAGGTACGAATTTTACACTTAAATCTCACCTGAACAGGACTGAAAAATGCACCGGACCCTTTTCTTTTATTTGTACTGCAACCGGCCTGCATATGTCAACCAGCTCCACTAAAAGCTGGTCTAGTTCACATGTTATCCAAATCAGATGCAGTTCAAAATATATGGAAGAAGAAGGAAGAAAGAAAAAAGGAAGAAAGAGAAGGAAAAAGGAAAAAAGGAGAAGGAAAAAGGAAAAAAGGAGAAGGAAAAAAAAAAGGAAAGAAGAAGGAAAAAAAGGAAAGGAAGAAGGAAAAAAAGGAAAAGGAAGAAGAAGAAGAAGAAGAAGAAAGAAAGAAAAGAAAGAAAGAGAAAGGAGGAAAGAAAGAAAGGAAGGGAGGAGAAGGGAAAGAAAGAAAGAAAAAGAAAGAAAGAAAGACTTGCAGTGGAGCCGTCCTGCTTGTTCAGGCTCAATTACATGTAGGCCTGTACAAAGAGGCCATCTTCACCTACACAAGATGCACAGGTGTTCCATGCAGACTACTGGTTCAAATCAATGACAGGCAGCCAGCTGTACAGATCTCCATGCCTGCCCTGAAGTGAGCCTCCATGTGAATCCCCCTCTGTTGGGTTTGAATTTCTCTCTGTGCACCTGTTGCAAAATCTCCCTAGCTTCCTGTTTGGTAAAACAGTTGTCAGCCAGACAGGAAGTGAGGTAAAAGCGCGAGTAGAAGGAACTCTGACACCAGAAAGGTCCATTCTTTTCAAATGGTAAAGTAATAGGCAGTCCTCTTACGGGTCATACCACCATTTATAAGGAGGCTCAACCCCCCCCCACCGCCCCCATGGCAGTACTAAAATGCAGAACCTTGGGTAGAGAACCTCTGGACAGTATGTAGTTACAGATACCTTTCTCCTCTTCCGGTTTCTTCGATGTAACGGTTTTCGGCCGCCCCCTTCCTCGGCGCACTGCTTCTGATTGGCTATTGGATCTCGACCGCCGCCTGTTCTCCAGATCTCTACTGACTGTAGAGATGATCCGCTCTCTTTTTATCCTTTCTGTCCGCCTTCTTTTAGGATCGGATCTGTTTTCTAAACAAAACCAAGACAGAAAACTATAAGAAGCACCCAAGAAAACAAAGAGCTGTCCAGCATAGCACTCCAATGTGATGATATAAGATTGCTTCTACATAAACCAGAACAAACTTCTATTTGCTCCCTATTCGACCGTTGAATACAACATTGCAAGCATTTAGTTCTATCTGTTCTATAAGTGTAGAAATGTTGCATTTGATCCTGCCCTAAATCCAGTGGGTTCCAAACTTCCTGTGGCAACATCAGTTAGCAATGTTTCCCAGCTATCTCTGTGGACTACAAAACACCTCCCTCCAATGTTCAAAAGGTAAAGTGGAAACCCTTAAAAAAAAAAAAAAAAAAAAAAAAAAAAAAAACACATGCTCTCACCTATATGGCTGCACCATCGGCCTGATGCTGCAACTGTCCCCTACCCACTGGAAGACCGAGCACTGAGCGATCACATGGCTGCCAATCGCTCAGTTCTCAGTCCTCTGAGCAGGGACTGTCAAATTAATCCTCTCTGCTCTGCCACTCCAGCAAGCACATGAGCTGGAGAGGGGGTGGGAGCGGCTCGCTTAGGCTTTCAATGGCACTCTGTGAGGCTGAGCCAGCTGCCAGTCAGGCATCTGGGTGGATCCCGACACAGTCAGGATCCTTCTACATCCTCGACCGACTCTGTGACGTCATTGACAGTTGGCTTTAGCCCGCTCGAGGTTGAATCTGGGTCACCGCAGCGCAAAAGTAAGTTCACACCTGTGACCCACAAGAGAAGTATGGTTTTTGCCATACTTCTTTTTTAAAAGGAAAAGTAGGGCCAAAGCTCTTTTGATCCTACTTCCTGGGGATCAAGAGTGCACTTCTGTGATCCAGAAACAGGTTGACTGTGGGCTAAAGTCTTTGGTCGGCTAAAGTCACTCAGCTGGTCCAGGCTCTGGAGGAATCCCAACTTTCGATCCACCCAGATGCCCGAGAGCCGAGCACCCACAATCGCTTGTGACAGAGCGAGAATCGGGATCTGTGTGTGTAAACACACAAATCCCAGGTCTGTCAGGGGAGAGGAGACAAATCAAGCGTTCCTACTAATGAGGAACAACGATCTGTTAGAACACACCTAGGGAACACATTCAACCCCTTGATCACCCCCTAGTGTTAACCCCTTCCCTGCCAGTGACATTAATCAGAGATTTTTTATAGCACTGATCGCTGTATAAATGTCAATGATCCCAAAAAAAAAAAAAGTGTCAAAAGTGTCCAATTTGTCCACTACAACGTCTCAGTCCTGATAAAAATGGCAGATCGCCATTACTAGTATAAAAAAAAATATATATATATATATAATAATAATAATAATAATAATAATAATGCCATAAATCTATCTCCTATTTTTTTTATACACTATAACTTTTGCGCAAACCAATCAATATACGCTCATTGCGATTTTTTTTAACCAAAAATATGTAGAAGAATATAATATAAATATATATATATATATATATATATATATATATATATATATATATATATATATATATATATATATATATATATATATATATATATATATTCTTCTACATATTTTTGGTTAAAAAAAAAAAAAATCGCAATGAGCGTATATTGATCCATATATATATATATATATGGACTTTCTATGCATTGTTCTGCACTGTTTCCATGTGGAGGCGGCCATCTTGGTAGAGGCAGGCCTTTTCGTCCTCATGTCAGATCCTCCAGTAAGGAGAACAGTGAGCAGCACACTAATGACATCACCAAATCTGAATAAGTCAGAGAGACAGCAGTGCCCGAGATCTCACACTGCAGATATACAGCTATGAGGCTGTAGGCACACTCACATACCAGGAAGTGCACATCGCTCTGTCAGGAGGAATTGAAGACAAAAAAGGTACATTTCACGGGGTACTGCTTCAGCACACTTAACATTTCTACATGTTCTAAATCCACTTGCCGTCTGCCTAACCGGGGAATGCAAGTCATGTTTTTCACACTAAATACTGGGGTTATAGCGGCAGCTAGTCGCCATAACCCCAGTTATCTTTTTTTTTATGTTAGGCTTGCCAATAAAAGTGATCACAGGGTAGAGCTGCACAATTAATCGTTAAATAATCGTGATCTCGATTCAACCCCCCTGACAATCTCCAATGCAGTTTGCCGATTCTTTCATATAACAAGTGGAAAGACTAAGGCTATTTTCACACTGGGGCGCTGGGTGCGCTGGCGGTAAAGCCATGCTATATTTAGCGCCGCTTTACCGTTGTTTTAGTGGCGCATTTCGGCCTGTAGCGGGGCGGTTTTACCCCCCACGAGCGGCCGAAAAAGGGTTAATACCGCCCGCAAAGCGCCGGGGAGGGGGCGCTTTAGGAGCGGTGAATACACCGCTCCTACAGCGCACCAAAGATGCGGCTTGCAGGACATTTTTCAGCGTCCTGCAAGCGCACCGCTTCAGCGTGAAAGCCCTCGGACTTTCACACTGAAGACACAGCAACAGCTGTTTCAGGTCGGTTTGCAGGCGCTATTTTTAGCGCATTAGCGCCTGCAAACCGCCCCAGTGTGAAAGGGGCCTTAAAGTGGTTGTAAACCCACTTTTTTTTACTTTTACCTATAGGTAAGCCTAGAATAAGGCTTATCTATAGGTAGTGGAAATATCTCCTAGTGTGCCGTTTAGGAGATATTTCACTTGTAGTCCGCTGGAAATTGGTAAGGGCGCATGCGCAGGGAAGAAACAAGACTAAAGGCCGTTTCTTTCCTAGCATATGCCGCAAGTCACGGCTTCCGTGCGCATGCGCGGGAGTGACGTCACACGGCTCCGGCAAATCACACAGCCGGAGTCCGCGGCCCTGAAGGAAGAGGGCAAGAAGATGGACGCTGCCCACACAAGGGACATCGCTGGATTCTTTTGCAGGTAAGTGGCACATAATGGGCTAGTATGCGATGAATACTAGCCCATTATGCTTTTCTTTTGGCGGCTTTGCAGCTAGAAAAAGAGGAAGTAAAACCCATCAGGGTTTACTTCCTCTTAAATCAGCTGTAGGGATGAGCTCCGGCATGTTCGCATGCTCCACGTGCAGAGCCCGCCAGGAAGTCGGCACATCGCTGCGCTAATCACAGGCAGTGAGACATTGCCCGATCTCTGCAGCCGTGCATTGGGGCAATGTCTCACTGCCTGTGATTAGCGCATCGCCGACTTCCTGGCGGGCTCTGCGCGTGGAGCATGTGAACACGCCGGAGCTCAACCTTAAACAGCTGTTAAAAGAAAATATCTGGGCAGTCTGCCAAGTTTTTAACAGGAAACATTGTAACTAAAGCTTCCTTCTTAGATCAAAGGGATAAACTTCTGTGTGTGTAAAGAAAAAATCTGGGCAGTCTGCCAAGTTTGTAACAACATGAAACATTATAACCAAGTTCCTTCTTAGATCAAACTTCTGTGTGTAAATGCAGGAAGTTTAACCACTTAAAGTCTAAATCTTTTTCGGACACTTGTTTAAGTTAAAATTAATATTTTTTGCTAGAAAATTATGTGGAACCCCCAAACATAATATACATTTTAACAGAGACCATAGGGAATAAAATGGCAATTGCTGCAATATTATACGTCACACTGTATTTGCCCAGCGGTCTTTCAAATGCAATTTTTTGAAAAATAATACACTTCAATGAATAAAAAAAAAAAAAAAAAAAAAAAACGAAACAGTAAAGTTGTGAAAGATGATGTCACCCCACGAGAATCGTGATCCATCTTCTAAGTAAAAAAATAAAATAAAATTGCGATTCTCATTTTAGCCAGAATCGTGCAGCTCCATCACAGGGGCGCATTCTCCGCGAGATCGCTTCTGAGCTTACCGGAGTCATCAGTAAGCCGGAACCGATCCGATGCGGCCGATGGCTAAGCAGGAAGTCGAGTGAGGGCAAGATAGCCCCCCCACTCAACTCTATGCCCTTGGAGGACCGGAGCGACCTCTTACGTCACTTCTGGTTCTTGGGCTTAAAGTGGAGTGCCCACAAAAAAAAAAAAAAAAAAAATTAAAAAAGTCAGCAGCTACAAATACTGCAGCTGCTGACTTTTAATAAATCGGACACTTACCTGTCCCGGGGTCCAGCGATGCAGGGGAATGAGACCCCCCCCTCGTTCCCCGCTCCGCTCGCGGCGCCGGCATTCTTAATGTGGGAACCCGGCTGTGGCTTCACAGCCGGGCACCCACTGCGCTTGTGCGAGCGGCGCCGTGATTCGACGCTCACTCATCTGGGACACATGACAGGTCCCAGATGACTGTGCGGCGCCTAGGGGAAGTGACGTTTAGCCCGGGCAATGAAGGTGGCAGACTACGAGGGACCCTCTAGTAACAGGCATTTAGAGGTGAGTAAAACATTTTATTTTTTCCAATTATTTTTATTTTTTATTTTTTTTTTATGATTTTTAAGCCACATTTTTTTTTTGGGTGGCAACACCAGACATGATTATTATTATTTATTTTTTTTTTTAAGTTAAAGTGTCATGTTTTTTTTTGCTTTTTAGGTAATTTTCTTAGTAAGTTTCTAGCAAAAAAAAAAAAAAAAAGATTTTTACTCGTAAACAAATGTCATATCAAATCTTCACTTTGCAAGTTCAGGTTCACATTAATGTTCTGTGCATCTCCTTTGCTCAGGTGGGACAATTCGGAGAGTCATATAATAAAATATAATGGTGTGAGACGAATACCTGACGTGGGGTGTATCCGCTCTGTCTGTCTGGCATGTAGAAGTTTTCTGCTTATAAATATGTAACCACAGGGACAGGACTTGCAGGCCACAGGAACCTGAAAACACAAAACACATTTCATAAGACCGATCCCAATCATTCCCATCGTTGTATAAAACTTTTTCTGAATTTGAGGAACTCCAACCAACTCTAAAGAACCCTCAGCAGTTATAGATTTAAAACCCAAATGAACTTTCTTTTCTGTTCCCCATTTCAGGAGCTTCAGAACAAATAGCGTCTTATAGTTCGTTTTCTTTAGAAAACAGCCACGGTCTGGTTAGAAAAGCCAACATGCTGCAGAGTGGGACCCTTGTTCTCTGTGTGGAAGCAGTGGTCTCTTTGCAGAGGTCAGACACACCCTCTGAGGAGTCAAACTTAAAAGCGGAGTTCCACCCTAAAGTGGAACTTACGCTCATCGGAACCCTCCCCCCCCCTCCGGTGCCACAGTTGGCACCTTTTAGGGGGGAGCGGGGTGTAGATACCTGTATAATACAGGTATCTGCACCCCCTTCTGGGAATAGACTCCCATGGGAGTCACGCCCCTTCGCGTCACCCCCCCTGCTGTCTCCTGGGGAAACACACAGGTCCCAGGAGATAGCGGGGACCACTTACGGCACGCAGCGCGACTTGTGCATGCGCAGTAGGTAACCAGGAAGTGAAGCCGCAACTCTTCACTCCCCTTGTCAGCATGCATTTTCTCCTGTGTATTTCTTACACTGAACTTCTGCTATGATCACCAACATCCAGTCAAAACCCAGAAAAGTCACCAGATGACTTCACCTTGCCCAATCATGCTGAGGTGTAGAGCAGCCAATCCTGGGAGAGCTGGAGAAGAAAGGAGGGGGGGTGATGGGAAGTACACAGAATGTCTCTTCTCAGGCTCCTGCATGATATATGTAAATCACCTGTCACTCACAGCAAAGGGAATAACTGACTCCTATTTCTCTGTGTGTCAGTTTTTATCTTACTGAAAAAAAAGATAAGAGGATTGCTCAGAGCTGGATTAACTCTCCGTGGCAAGACTGGGCACAGGTGACATGAAATTCTATACTGTACAAGGTGCAAGCCTTAATTAAAAAAAAATATCGGGTTTACATCCACTTTAAAAAAAGAGTAGTAAAAGGTATTTTTTTTTCAGATTCGTACTTGCACAGAGGGACAGATCCACCTAGGTCTTTGCACTGAGAACGAGCAATCGAACACCGCCGATCACTCGGTTTTCATAGCTCCGTGAGCAGAAAGCTGTATTCTGTCAGTCACAGCTCTCTGCTCTGCTTCCTCCTCGCTCACTGGAGCTTTGGGCTGTGGGCAGGGGCAGCCGGCTCAGGCTCTCAGCGGCTTGTTAAGAGGCTGAGCCGAGTGTCAGTCCAGGCACCTGGCGGATCCCGACTTTACTGTCGCAATGACGCCATGCCTGGACTGACTCCTGTGACGTCAGCAGAGAGCGGACTTCAGCCCACTCTCTGCTGAAACCGGGTCACAGGAGTGCAAAACGAACTGCACACCTGTGATCCATAGAAGAAGTACAGCCAAGCCAGCTCAGGCTGGACGTCTCCTTTAACCTCTTCCCGACCGCCTCACGCCTATGTACGTCGGCAGAATGGCATGGCTAGGCAGAACCACGTACAGGTACGTGGCCCTTTAAGAGCCTAGCCGTGGGTAGCGAGCGCCGCCGTGCTCGCAACCCGGTCGGGAGCTCCGTGACCACGGCCGCAGGACCCGATCGGCGCTGGTGTCCTGCGATCGGGTCACAGAGCTGAAGAACGGGGAGAGGTCTGTGTAAACAAACCTCTCCCCGCGCTTCCTACACTGCCTGTCATTGATCGGCTGTTCCCTGTCATCGGGAAAGCCAATCAGTGACGTCAGCCCCGCCCCCTAATGTTAAAAAAAACACAACACGTCACAGACCATAACCCCTCCCCGCCCCTAGTGGTTAACTCTTTCACTGCCATTTATACAGTGTCATTTATACAGGAATCAATGCATTTAAATAGCACTGATTGCTGTTTAAATGACAACAGTCCCAAAAATGTGTCCGCCATAATGTCGCAGTCACAATAAAAATCGCTGATTGCCGCCATTACTAGTAAAAAAAAAAAAAAATATTGATAAAAATGCTATAAAACTATCCCCTATATTGTAAACGCTATAACTTTTGCGCAAACCAATCAATCGCTAATTGCGATTTTTTTTACCAAAAATATGTAGAAGAATACGTATCGGCCTAAACTGAGGGAAAAAAATGTTTTTTTATATATTTTTTGGGGATATTTATTATAGCAAAAAATATTGAATTTTTTTCAAAATTGTCGCTCTATTTTTGTTTATAGCGCAAAAAATAAAAACCGCAGGGGCGATCAAATACCACCAAAAGAAAGCTCTATTTGTGGGGGAAAAAGGGACGCCAATTTTGTTTGGGAGCCACGTCGCACGACCGCGCGATTGTCAGTGAAAGCAATGCAGTGCCAAATCGCAAAAAGGGGCCTGGTCCTTTGGCTGCCAATTGGTCCGGGGCTGAAGTGGTTAACCACTTGCTTACTGGGCACCTAAACCCCCCTCCTGCCCAGACTAATTTTCAGCACTGAAGCACTTTGAATGACAATTGCGCGGTCATACAACACTGTACCCAAATGAAAATGTTATCATTTTTTCCCCACAAATAGAGCTTTCTTTTGGTGGTATTTAATCACAGCTGGGTTTTTATTTTTTGCTAAACAAAAAAAGATGGAAAATTTTGAAAAAAAAATCATGTTTAATAGTTTGTTATAAAATTTTGCAAACAGGTAATTTTTCTGCTTCATTGATATGCGCTGATGGGCACTGATAGGCTGCACTGATGGGCACAGATAAGATGGCACTGATGGGCAGCATTGTTCAGGCACTTATTGTGGGCACTGACAGGCGGCACAGGTGGGCACCGTGGAGCCGGAGCACATTGCAGTGATTGGGACCAATGTTCTTCACTGCTGCCGGTGATCGGCTTTTTTTTTTTTTCTCCTCGCGCTCTCAGCGCGAGGAGGAAAAATAACCCATTACCGGCTCTGTTGATATCACATGATCAGCTGTCATTGGCCGACAGCTGATCACGTGGTAAGGGGTCGGGATCGACCCCTTACTCGGATATGTGATCCAGCGAGTCTCACAGACTCGCTGATCACAGAGCGTGCACGCCCTTCAGGGGGCGCGCAGGCGGCTTGTGCGCGGGACGACGTCATAGGCCGTAGTCCCGGCAATGTAGATCCGCACTGTAGCCGTCATTCGGCTATAGCGTTGGATCTCTAGAGGTTAATGACTTGGAGAGGATCTACAAAGAGGAGTGGGACAAAATCCCTCCTGAGATGCGCAAACCTGGTGGCCAACTACAAGAAATGTCCGACCTCTGTGATTGCCAACAAGGGTTTTGCCACCAAGTACTAAGTCATGTTTTGCGAAGGGGTCAAATACTTATTTCACTCATTAAAATGCAAATCAATTTAGAACTTTTTTGAAATGCGTTTTTCTGGATATTTTTGTTTTTTTTGTCTCTCACTGTTAAAATAAACCGACCATTAAAATTATAGACTGATCATTTTTGTCAGTGTGCAAACGTACAAAATTAGCAGGGGGATCAAATACTTTTTCCCCCTCAGTGTATATACACTCAGTTTTTTTTTTTTCCCTTCTGTTCCTCTATTTTTCGGGAAATATCATGCTGGTTACGTGGGTCACAAAAGAGACTTTCCTTATACAGCTGTACACACATTCTGTGAACCTTCAGAGAACTTTTATGACTTCCCAGCAATGAGGAACATGTGCCGTTTTATGCTGTGAAAGCTCATAAACACAATACATACTTCAGATATATATATATATATATATATATATATATATATATATATATATATATATACACACACACATATACATACACACACACACACACACACTCTCCCAGTGAGCCGACACCACCATCACCGAGGATTTTTGTTTTCCACAGAAATAGGCTTTAAAAAGTATACCTGAAGGCAATTTTTTTTGATTGACGGGAGAAGGTTTAGAACCCCTGTATTTTTTCTTTTTATTGCCGTCTGTGTCTCCGTTAAGGCGATTCACCCTCTCTATTTGTCCAGTATACCATTATCACCGAGTGTTAACCACTTCAATACTGGGCACTTAAACCCCATTTCTTGCCCAGACCAATTTTCAGCGCTGTCGCACTTTGAATGACAATTGCGCGGTCATACAACACTGTACCCAAACTACATTTTTATCATTTTGTTCCCATAAATAGAGCTTTCTTTTGGTGGTATTTGATCACCACTGCGATTTTTATTTTCTGCTAAACAACTAAAAAAAAGACCGAAATTTAAAAAAAAAAAAAAAATTTTGTTTTGTTTCAGTTTCAAAACTTTGTAAATAAGTACGTTTTCTCCTTCACTAATGGGGCTGCACTGACGGGCACTGATAAGGCGGCACTGATGGGCACCAATGAAGTGGCATTGATGTGCACTACTGATGGGCGGCACAGATGGGCACTGATAGGCGGCAATGTGGTGTTATGTATTGAACTGATGGATGCCAGTGCCAAACAATAATGCATGCCAATCAGTGATGCCCATTGTGGGCACTGACTGGCATCCCTGGTGGCATACCTGGTGCTGGGCATCCCTGGTGGTCTGGTGGCGTCCCTGGTGGTCCAGTGTGGGCATCCTCGGGGGGCTGCGCTGATAATAAAGCATCACAGACCCCCACCCTGTCAGAGGAGCTGCCGATTGGCTCTCCTCTACTCGCGTCTGACAGATGCGAGTGAGGAAAAGCCAATCAACGGCTCTTCCTATTTACACTGTGATCAGGGGCGCGCAGCGGCTCAATATCCTGAGGACGTCATATGATGCCCAGTCAGGATATTGAAACCACTTTGCCGCCGTCATTCTGCTATATGGCGGGCGGCAAGTGGTTAATGTAGAAGAAAATGTTGGGTTGTCAACAGAACAGGAAGAGGGGGAAATCTTCCAATGTGGACACTGGTTCTGGTGACCTGGGGGGGGGGCCCTTGTTTCATCAGATTAGGCGACACGTCACATTTTGTAACGGAAGTGACATTTTGTCGCCGCCATCTTGCTACACCCACACTCATCTACCGTAAGGAAACGTTTACTGTACAAAGTAAGGTCCGTTGGCATGGACCATAGGGTGAGTACATGGATTGAAAACTGGCCACAAGGGCGAGTTCAGAGGGTGGCAATAAATGGGGAGTACTCGGAATGGTCAGGGGTTGGTATTGGGGTCCCCCAGGGTTCTCTGCTGGGACCAATCCCATTTAATTTGTTCATAAATGACCTGGAGGATGGGGTAAACAGATCAATCTCTGTATTTGTGGACGATACTAAGCTGAGCAGGGCAATAACTTCTCCGCAGGATGTGGAAACCTTGCAAAAAGATCTGAACAAATGGGGTGGGCAACTACATGGCAAATGAGGTTTAATGTAGAAAAATGTAAAACAATGCATTTGGGCGTCAAAAATATGAATGTAATCTATACACTGGGGGGGGGGGGGACCTCTGGAGGAATCTAGGATGGAAAAGGACCTGGGGGTCCTAGTAGATGATAGGCTCAGCAATGCCAAGCTGCTGCTAACAAAGCAAACAGAATATTGGCATTAAAAAGGGGATTAACTCCAAAGATAAAACGTTAATTCTCCCGCTCTACAAGACTCTGGTCCGGCCGCACCTGGAGTATGCTGTCCAGTTCTGGGCACCAGTCCTCAGGAAGGATGTACTGGAAATGGAGCGAGTACAAAGAAGGGCAACAAAGCTAATAAAGGGTCTGGAGGATATTAGTTATGAGGAAAGGTTGCGAGCACTGAACTTATTCTCTCTGGAGAAGAGACACTTGAGAGGGGATGTGATTACAATATACAAATACCGTACTGGGAGAAAACTCTTCCGCGAAAGGGAACTTAAAATGACCCGCAGCCATTCACTAAAATGAGAAGAGAAGCGGTTTACCCTTAAACTGCATAGAGGGTTCTTTTCTGTAATGCCCCGTACACACGGTCGGAAATTCCAACCACAGAATCTGTCGGATTTTTTCCAACGGATTTTGTCTGACACTGGTGTTGCATACACACGGTCGGACAAAGTTGTTGGAAAATCTGATCATTCTGAACCCGGTGGCGTTCGTTGCGTACGACGGAACTACGTGGAGCCTAGTAGCCAATAGGTTTGGTCTCCTAATTTGATCTGAGCAATTCTCTACACACGATCGGAAAAAGTCCGATCGGATTTTGTTGTCGGAAAATTTGAAAGCAGGATCTCAAATTTTTTCCATCGGAAATTCCGACGGAAAAAGTCCGATGGAGCCCACACACGGTCGGATTTTCCGACAACATGGTCCGATCGGACATTTTCTGTTGGAATTTCCGACCGTGTGTACGGGGAATAAGAGTGGTAAGGATGTGGAATTCCCTTCCACAGGTGGTGGTCTCAGCAGGGGGGGTATCGATTGTTTCAAGAAACTATTAACCGCTTCCCGACCGCCTCACGCAGATATACTGCGGCAGAATGGCACCTCTCCCCGCGCTTCCTACTCTGCCTGTCATTGATCGGCTGTTCCCGGTCATCGGGAAAGCCGATCAATGACGTCAGACGTCAGCCCCGCCCCCCAATGTAAAAAAAACACACACACGTCACAGCCCATAACCCCTCCCCTCCCCCTAGTGGTTAACTCTTTCACTACAACTGTCATTTATACAGGAATCAATGCATTTAAATAGCATTGATTGCTGTATAAATTACAATGGTCCCAAAAATGTGTCAAAAATTTTGATGTGTCCGCCATAATGTCGCAGTCACAATAAAAATCGCTGATCGCCGCCATTACTAGTAAAAAAAATAAAAATATTAATAAAAATGCTATAAAACTATCCCCTATTTTGTAAACGCTATAACTTTTGCGCAAACCAATCAATAATCGCTAATTGCGATTTTTTTACCAAAAATATGTAGAAGAATACGTATCGGCCTAAACTGAGGAAAAAAAATTTTTTTTTATATATTTTTTGGGGATATTTATTATAGCAAAAAGCAAAAAATATTGCATTGTTTTCAAAATTGTCGCTCTATTATAAAAAATCGCAGGGGCGATCAAATACCACCAAAAGAAAGCTCTATTTGTGGGGAAAAAAAAAGGATGCCAATTTTGTTTGGGAGCCACGTCGCATGACCGCGCAATTGTCAGTTAAATCGACGCAGTGCCGAATCGCAAAAAGGGGCCTGGTCCTTTGGCTGCCAATTGGTCCGGGGCTGAAGTGGTTAAATAAGCACCTGAACGACCACAACATACAGGGATATACAATGTAATACTGACATATAATCACACACATAGGTTGGACTTGGACTTTTTTCAACCTCACCTACTATTTAAAAATTCAAATACACCCATTAAATTTTAGACGACTAAATATGACTAAAACTAAAATGCCATTTTAGTCAAAAGACTAAGACTAAATCGAAATTTGCTAGCAAAATTAACACTGATATTGGGGCAGTTTTTTACCTTAATGCAATGAATGCATTTAAATAAAAAAAAAAATAAAAAAAAAAAAAAAACACCTTTTGTCTTTAGAACCACTTTAACCTTTCCCCCCCTCTGTACAAAGCACAAACGCTTTGATCCAGCCAAACCTGCATCCCAGAAAAGCTTTTGTTTAGACTGTAGCAGTTCTTGGAAGGTGAGGAGATAAATAATAGATGATATTTGCAGAAAATATCATCAGCTGCAATGACTCTGCGCTCGGCGATACTCCGGAACCCTCTGCGGATGGCGCAGTCTTTTAATAAATGAATGCGGCAATGTCCTCAATATAATCAGAATCCACCAACACAGCACAACCGTCTAAAAATAAGATTAAATACGCAAACATGAATTCAATCTGATGGAAAAAAAAATAATACAAGCAGTCTGTGCTACCAAAAAAACATTACAGCCAGCAGAGGGACCAGCAAACATCCGTTCTTGGAATGCAGACTGAGGATTAAAAACGCAGAGCGATCTAGGAAAAATAAATTCCGCGGGTGGAAAAACCGCCAGAGCCTGGAAAATATGGAGCAACTCACTGCTATGGGGCCAAGAAATCACAGAGGACAAAACTAAACTTAAGGGGAGAACACAGAAAAAAAAATATAATAATTAAAGTTATATATATATATATATATATATATATATATATATATACACACACACACTTTTTCAAATATTATAGACTGTTAAATATATTTATTATAATAATTAAAGGTGCACCGAAATGAAAATTCAGGATGCACTTAGCTGAAAACCGAAATGGAAGGTTTTAAAAATAATGTGTATTTCACAGTGTGTTTTTCATAGTGACTCAAAAACTGCATCAAAAACACAACACGGGTGCATTTTTGAAGCGATTTTGTCAAGTTTTCAATGGGGAGGTACATTTTTTTTTTTTTTTTTTTTTTAACTGACCAAATATGCACCACAATAGATGCGCAACAGACCAGTTTGAAGACATACACAGAATTTAAAGCAATGCATTTTTTCTTGAGTTTCTCAAGAAGTGCTTTTTTAAAAAACGCAAAATTCTTGAAAAACTGCTCAGTGTAAAAGCAGCCTATCAAGGTGCCATTAGTGGCAGAAAATAAATTCTTATTCATTTAAATTCATGATATTAACTAAAAAGTAGAATAGAATACAACTATATATATATATATATAATTTCTCACATTATTTTTATTTTTTACTTTTTAAAAATATTATAGACTGTTAAATAGATTTATTATAATAATTAAAGGTGCACCGAAATGAAAATTTAGGATGCACTTAGCTGAAAACCGAAATGGACAGCTTAAAAAAAAAAAAAAAAAAAAAAAGGTGTGTGTCTAATATATATATATATACACACACACACACACACACATACACACACATACACACACACACACACACACACAATTAAGTTTTAGAAATATATAATTATTTATGGTCAATAAATAAAATATAGAACATAAACAATATCAAATAAAATAATTCTAAGAAGATATTTTATTTAAAAAAAAAATATGTTAGGTTCTATATTATACGGTTATTATTTTTATAGTGTGTATAAGGCGTATATTTAGATTTAAAAAAAAAAAAAAAAACTGTTTTATAAATACACACATACATTTTTTTTATGTTCTATATTATATTTTATATGTGTGAAAACTGTAAAATGTTTTCTGAGCCTTCTAGAATAAAAATTACAGACAGGTTTCAGATGTAGATGGGACAGGCAGTGTCTGGATTGCTGAGCGCTCTGACAGCAGAATGCCATATTTCTCAATTTTCAAGTCCTATTTACAGCAACACAGTCATAAAATGTCAGCTCTTCCATTATAAAAGAACACAATCACATTCTCCAACTCCCTGCAGCAAGCAGTAACACCATTACCTACAACTGTACTCCATCTCTGACAATTTTGACCCTTCCATACATAGGAAAAACTAGTGCTAGCTCGCCACAAAAACATTGGAAAAAAATCTCTATATATTATATATGTATATATATTTTTTTAATTTCGGTGCACCTTTAATTATTATAAATATATTTAACAGTCTATAATATTTTTAGAAAGTAAAACACATATACATATATATATACATATATATATATATATATATATATATATATATATATATATATATATATATATATACACACACACACACACACACACACACACACACACACACACACACACACACACACACATATATATATATATATATATATATATATATATATATATATACACACACACACACACACACAATATTAAGTGTTAGAAATATATAATTATTTATGGTCAATAAATAAAATATAGAACATAAAAAACAATATCAAATAAAATAATTTTAAGATATTTTATTTTAAAAAAAAAATAATTTGTTAGGTTCTATATTATACGGTTATTATTTTTATAATAACACATATCTATACCTATCCCTGGAAGTGGTTTAAAAGAAAAAAAAAAAAAAACAACAGCAGCTTTGGCTACGATTTTCACCTCCTTTCTAGCGCTGTCCCTTGCAGTATTTTACTCCTGCCAGTAGATGTCACCATGTTCTCAGGTTGAATAATGCCCAACAACTGAGGACATCTTGTGGCAGAGAAAAGGTACAGCAGGGAATATTGCAGGATGTGATTATTGGAGACAGGAGGAGGAGAGTATTGCAGCCAGAGATTTTATTTTGAGTCGGGGCCAACATGGAGGGTCATTTAGACTCCATTCACACTTGTGCGACACGTCGTCCCCCATGTTTTCCAATGATAACCATTCATATATGTGCGAATTAAAGTTGCAGCAACTTTAAAAAGTAGTTCATGCACTACGTTGGTGCGACTTTCATGCAACTTGAAGGCCATAGACTGCAATGTCAACTCTCAACAGTTGTCCAACAGTCTTCCATTATCACTGATCAAAGCCAAAGTGGTTTCCAAGTTGCACCCATCCAAAGTTACACTCCAAAGTCTGAGACAACTTTGTCGTACAAGTGTGTGAGTGGAGCCTTTAGGCCTCATTCACACGAGGCGGATCCGCTCAGCGGAGACCGCCGGCTCAGCCAGAGATCTCTCTGTTGATCTCCGCTGAGCCGGCCGGTGATAGGTCCGTCTCTGCTCACTGAGCTGGGAGGGGCCTGTCAGAGCGCCGCTGATTCCTATGGAGAGATCGGACGAAAACGGACAGCGTTTCCATCAGATCTCATCCGATCCACCAAGACGGAAGGGCGAACGTATCACCATACGTCTGTCTTGAGCGGATTGGATGGCAGACGGGTGTCAGCGGACACATCTCTGCTGATATTCGCCTTCCCATAGAAGTCAATGGGTGACCCCGCTCGGATCCGCGTGAAAAACGGACAGGCGGACCGATCGCCTGAAAGGCGCCTTTACACATCACCGCGAACGCCGGAGCGAGAGCAATAATTCTAAACACAAGTCCACCAACGCAACACTGAAGTGACACCTATAGAGGGCTTTTAAGTCACCTATAGAAGATATAGGGTACTGAAGTCTGTTACCATTTCACGGGCGCACAGAAATTTAACCACTTACAGACCAGAAGATTTTCCCCCTTAATGACCAGGCCATTTTTTTGCGATTCGGCACTGCGACGCTTTAACTGACAATTGCGCGGTCGTGCGACACTGTTCCCAAACAAAATTTACGTCTTTTTTCCCCCACAAACAGCTTTCTTTTGGTGGCATTTGATCACCGCTGCAATTTTTATTTTTTGCGCTATAAAATTAAAAATAAAGTGACAATTTTAAAAAAGAAAAAAACATTTTTTAATATAATAAATATCCAAAAATAATAATTCTTCATCAGTTTAGGCCAATATGTAATATTCTACATATTTAAATAAAAAAAAAAAATAAAAAAAAAAAAAGCAATAGGCGAAAATTGATTGGTTTGTGCAAAAGTTATAGCGTCTACAAAATATTTTATTATTTATTTATTTTTTTGCTAGTAATGGCGGCAATCTGCGATTTTTAGCGGGACTGCGGACAGATCGGACACTCATTTTTTTTTGAGACCACTGACATTTACACAGCGATCAGTGCTATAAAAATGCACTGATTACTGTATAAATGTCACTGGCAGGGAAGGGGTTAACACTAGGGGGCGATCAAGGGGTTAAATGTGTTCTCTAGGGAGGCGACTGGAGGAGGAGAGAGATCGCTGTTCCTGAGCAGATCTCTCTCTCCCCCCTCCCCCGTGAGAATGTGGATCTGTCTGTTTACATTGACAGAGCCCCGTTTCTGGCTCTCTTTTCCGCCATCGCGGCCGCCAGCTATGCACATTGGGCCCCCCCGCCGTGCAACGGGCGCCTGCTATGGCTTTTAAAAAGGAGCCGACGTACAGCTACGGCGATTCGCGGGAAGGAGTTGACCTGCCGCAGTATAATGACGGCGGCTGGTCGGCAAGTGGTTAAAGTAGAACTATAGGCAAAACTTTTTTTGTTTTTTAATAATTATTTTGCCATCTGTGTCCCATTGCAAACAGGAAATCTCTGCAAATTAAGGGAATTCTTTGGGGACCCCCAGAACTAGTGTCCCTATTGGAAGATTCCCCTCTATTACTTTTCTGGGGACAGCCAAAAATTTTGAATTTTATGTACCGTATATACTCGAGTATAAGCCGACCCCAATATAAGCCGAGGCACCTAATTTTACCACAAAAAACTGGGAAAACGTATTGACTCGAGTATAAGCCTAGGGTGAGAAATGCGCAGCTCCTGTAAGTGGAAAAGAGGGTCAACAATGCCCATTTGCAGCCTCACTGTGCCCATTTGCAGCCATAGATCCCCCGAACTTCAAACTTTGTAGTTAAGGGTTCCTAGATGCCCCTTAGCTGCAGCCATAATTTGGGGTCTCTGGACCCAAAGGGTCCCGAAATGACATTGCTGCAGATGGACACAGTTGACCAACTTTGGGGCCCTGTATCTCGGGGGCCACTTGGTGATTGTAATGTTGTAATGTTGGTTTCACTGGGTTGGCACACCAAAGTTTAGGTTCCTAGCTCCAAGTGACCCAGAGATACGGGGCCCCAAAGTCGGGTCGGAAAATGTCAAGCATTTTTCTGCAGCAAAAATGACAATTTTCCAACCCGAATTTGCGGCCCTTTATCTCGGGGGCCACTTGGCGATAGGAACCCCAAATTTGGTGTGCAAATCCAGTGGAACCAACATTACAACATATCCAAATGTGTTCCTAGCACCAAGTGGCCCAGAGATACAGGCCCACAAAGTCGGGTCGGAAAATGTCATTTTTTTTCTGCAGAAAAATGCTTGACTCGAGTATAAGCCGAGGGGGGCACTTTCAGCACAAAAAAAACGTGCTGAAAAACTCTGCTTATACTCGAGTATATACGGTAACTTTTGCTTTCAATGATAATAGTAAACAGGACAAATGGGGGGGGGGGGGGGGGCAGACAAAGAGCTGACAGGGGTTGCAATCCCAATCTTTAAAAAAAAATAAAAGTTTTTAAAGTTTTGCCTTTACTTAACCGCTTCCCGACCGCATCATGTAGATATACGTCTACAGAATGGCACGGGCAGGCAAAAGCACGTACGGGTACGTCCCCTTTAATTTGCCTGCCCGGGGGGCGCGCGCGCGCCGCCAGCGGCGCGCTCGCGACCCGGTCGGGAGCTCCATGACCCCGGCCGCGGGACCAGCGGACCCGATCGCCCCTGGTATCCCGCGATCGGGTTACGGAGCTGAAGAACGGGGAGAGGTCTGTGTAAACAAACCTCTCCCCGCGCTTCCTACACTGACTGTCAGTGATCGGCGGTTCCCATTCATCGGGAACGCTGATCAATGACGTCAGACATACAGCCACGCCCCCCTACTGTAAAAAAAAAAAAAACACAACACGTCACACTGACTCCTCCCCGCCCCTAGTGGTTAACCCCTTCACTACAACTGTCATTTACATAGGAATCAGTGCTATTTAAATAGCACTGATTTCTGTATAAATGACAAATGTCCCAAAAATGTGTCAAAAATGTCCGATGTGTCCGCCATAATGTCGCAGTCACAATAAAAATCGCTGATCGCCGCCATTACTAATAAAAAAAAAAAAATATTAATAAAAATGCTATAAAACTATCCCCTATTTTGTAAACGCTATAACTTTTGCGCAAACTAATCAATAATCACTAATTGCGATTTTTTTTACCAAAAATATGTAGAAGAATACGTATCGGCCTAAACTGAGAAAAAAAATGTTTTTTTATATATTTTTTGGGGATAGTTATAGCAAAAAGTAAAAAATATTGCATTTTTTTCAAAATTGTCGCTCTATTTTTGTTTATAGCGCAAAAAATAAAAACCGCAGGGGCGATCAAATATCACCAAAAGAAAGCTCTATTTGTGGGAAAAAAAAGGACGCCAATTTTGTTTGGGAGCCACGTCGCACGGCCGCGCAATTGTCAGTTAAAACGACGCAGTGCCGAATCGCAAAAAGGGGCCTGGTCCTTTGGCTGCAAATTGGTTCGGGGCTGAAGTGGTTAAACATGTGGGCAAAAAAAAAAAAAATTTCTAAAGAAAAAAGAAACGCAAAACCGTCTCTGGCAATGAAACGGTTAAACCCTTTATGGTCTCATCACCCTTGAACAGAATCTCACATGTACTCATTAAACATTTTACAATATAACATTTTATGAAACTTCCTGAAAATCTTATCTGTACCGACCACAACTGACACCTCTCGGCTTACACAGCGATCCTCCCCATTCCAGCCATCTATAATCTGAACTTCTGTATTGTTATTATGTACGGTATGTGTGTGTTATGTATCACGCTTGGACCACGTTACTGCATGTGCGTGCGTTTTACGTGTGTTCCCACGTGCCCTAGAAAAAAGGGCAATTTTTTTATTTTTTTTCCCCATTTTTGGATAAAGAGGATTTTAACTACCGTATATACTCGAGTATAAGCCGAGTTTTTCAGCTCATTTTTTTGTGCTGAAAATGCCCCCCCTCGGCTTATACTGGAGTCAAGCACTTTTCTGCAGCAGAGAATGACATTTTCCAACCCGACTTTGGGGTCCCGTATCTCGGGGGCCACTTGGTGCTAGGAACCCCAAATTTGGTGTGGAAACCCAGTGGAACCAACACTACAACATATATGGATGGGGTTCCTAGCACCAAGTGGCCCCGAGATACAGGGCCCCAAAGTCGGTCAACTGTGTCCATCTGCAGCAATGTCATTTCAGGACCCTTTGGGTCCAGAGACCCCAAATTTTGGCTGCAGCTAGGGGCATCTAGGAACCCTTAACTAACAAGTTTGAAGTTCGGGGGACCTATGGCTGCAAATGGGCACAGTGAGGCTGCAAATGGGCATTGTTGACCCTCTTTTCCACTTACAGTAGCTGCACATTTCTCACCCTAGGCTTATACTCGAGTCAATACGTTTTTCCCAGTTTTTTTGTGTGTGTGTGGTTATAATGTCAAAATAGGGCATAGATTTATGGCATTTTTATTATTTCTTTTACTGGTAATGGCAGTGATCTGCGATTTTTAGCGGGACTGCGGGGGACAGATCAGACACTTTTTTTGGCACAACTGACATCTATACAGCGATCAGAGCTAACAAAAGCCACTGATTACTGTATAAATGTCAAAGGCAGGGAAGGGGTTAAATGTGTTTCCTCAGTGTGTGTGTGTGGGGAGAGAGAGGAGAGAGAGAGAGAGAGAGAGAGAGAGAGAGAGAGAGAGAGAGAGAGAGAGAGAGAGAGAGAGAGAGAGAGAGAGAGAGAGAGAGAGAGAGAGAGAGAGAGAGAGAGAGAGAGAGAGAGAGAGAGAGAGAGAGAGAGAGAGAGAGAGAGCGCGAGAGAAAGAGCGAGAGCGCGAGAGAGAGCGAGAGCGCGAGAGAGAGCGCGAGAGAGAGAGAGAGAGAGCGCGAGAGCGCGAGAGAGAGCGCGAGAGCGCGAGAGAGAGCGCGAGAGCGCGAGAGAGAGCGCGAGAGCGCGAGAGAGAGCGCGAGAGAAAGAGAGAGAGCGCGAGAGAAAGAGAGAGAGCGCGAGAGAAAGAGAGAGAGCGCGAGAGAAAGAGAGAGAGCGCGAGAGAAAGAGAGAGAGCGCGAGAGAAAGAGAGAGAGCGCGAGAGAAAGAGAGAGAGCGCGAGAGAAAGAGAGAGAGCGCGAGAGAAAGAGAGAGAGCGCGAGAGAAAGAGAGAGAGCGCGAGAGAGAGCGAGAGCGAGAGCGCGAGAGAGAGCGCGAGAGCGCGAGAGAGAGAGCGCGAGAGAAAGAGAGAGAGCGCGAGAGAAAGAGAGAGAGCGCGAGAGAAAGAGAGAGAGAGAGAGCGCGAGAGAAAGAGAGAGAGCGCGAGAGAAAGAGAGAGAGCGCGAGAGAGAGAGAGAGAGAGCGCGAGAGAAAGAGAGAGAGCGCGAGAGAAAGAGAGAGAGCGCGAGAGAGAAAGAGAGAGAGCGCGAGAGAAAGAGAGAGAGCGCGAGAGAAAGAGAGAGAGCGCGAGAGAAAGAGAGAGAGCGCGAGAGAAAGAGAGAGAGCGCGAGAGAAGAGAGAGAGAGCGCGAGAGAAAGAGAGAGAGCGCGAGAGAAAGAGAGAGAGCGCGAGAGAAAGAGAGAGAGCGCGAGAGAAAGAGAGAGAGCGCGAGAGAAAGAGAGAGAGCGCGAGAGAAAGAGAGAGAGCGCGAGAGAAAGAGAGAGAGCGCGAGAGAAAGAGAGAGAGCGCGAGAGAAAGAGAGAGAGCGCGAGAGAAAGAGAGAGAGCGCGAGAGAAAGAGAGAGAGCGCGAGAGAAAGAGAGAGAGCGCGAGAGAAAGAGAGAGAGCGCGAGAGAAGAGAGAGAGAGCGCGAGAGAAAGAGAGAGAGCGCGAGAGAAAGAGAGAGAGCGCGAGAGAAAGAGAGAGAGCGCGAGAAAAAAAGAGAGAGAGCGCGAGAGAAAGAGAGAGAGCGCGAGAGAAAGAGAGAGAGCGCGAGAGAAAGAGAGAGCGCGCGAGAGAAAGAGAGAGCGCGCGAGAGAAAGAGAGAGAGAGCGCGCGAGAGAAAGAGAGAGCGCGCGAGAGAGAGAAAGAGAGCGCGCGAGAGACAGAGAGAGCGCGAGAGAAAGAGAGAGCGCGCGAGAGAAAGAGAGAGCGCGCGAGAGAAAGAGAGAGCGCGCGAGAGAAGAGAGAGAGCGCGCGAGAGAAAGAGAGAGAGCGCGCGAGAAAGAGAGAGCGCGCGAGAAAGAGAGAGCGCGAGAGAAAGAGAGAGCGCGAGAGAAAGAGAGAGCGCGAGAGAAAGAGAGAGCGCGAGAGAAAGAGAGAGCGCGAGAGAAAGAGAGAGCGCGAGAGAAAGAGAGAGCGCGAGAGAAAGAGAGAGCGCGCGAGAGAAAGAGAGCGCGCGAGAGAAAGAGAGAGATTCCCAATTACGATCTCTCTACTCCCCTGACAGAACGGAGGTCTGTTTACATTGACAGATCTCCGTTCTGTCTCTCTCAGGAGTGATCACGGGTGCCCAGCGGACATCGCGGCAGCTGCACATGTGCATCAGCTCCTACGTCACGCGACCCCCCCTATACCCCCTAAAGCGCCTGCCGCACAGCGACAGCGATTTGCGCAGGGGAGCCAACCTGCCACCGTATTATGACGTCGGCAATTGGCATATTGGCTTTCCATCTACCTTCACCTCTATGTGTGTGCGGCACGATAACCAGAGTGATATACAAGCAATAGGATCTTCAAAGCCCCCAGACTTCCAGTGACCCCCCCCAGGGGCCGAAACTTCACCTCTCCTCTTCATCTCTGTGTTGCAACAAGCACATAACTTCAAATGTAATCCATTTCCTCCTCGAGCCGCCATCAACAATAGACTCTTCATGTAACACAAATCGCCCTTCATACTTTATCTATTTGTTGCTCCCCTTACTGCTTTTAACCCCTTCATGTCCACAGCAAGCACTGCTTACCCCCATGGGTCCATTTAAAGGAATATTAAAGAGGAACTTTATGTAAAAAATAAATAAATGGACAAACAAGCAGGATTTTTTTTAACGCAGAAGAGGCATGCTTTGTCTCTTCTGCATTAAAAGTGGTTGTAAAGCTCAGACATGAAATACGAACAAAGCTCATCCCTGCTCTATAGTGTGTACTACAATCCAGAGCATCAAGTATCATTTCTGTCTGCTCCCTCCTGACTCTGCTATGAGTTACTTCCGACAAGCTTTCCTGACACCAAAAGAAAAAATGGTGACAGGGAAGGGAGCTCCAGCGCACACAGCCTGTGATTCACAACCTTAGCTCTATTCCTGTGTGAAGGGGTGTGTCCCTTCCCTCCAATCAGCTGTCAGAGCTCTCCTCATTAACCACATGCCGACCGGGCCATAGCCGAAAGACGGCTACAGAGCTCCTGCGCGCCCCCTGGGGACGCGCACTTGGGAACATCCGTGACCGCGCATCACGGATCAAGGTAAACGGCCGCCAATATCGGCCGTTTACCACGTGATTGATCCGTCAAATGACGGAGCGATTACATGTACACAAACCGGCGTCACGTCATGACGCCGGTTCCTCCCTCCCCTCTCTGTACCGATCGGTACAGTGAGAGGGGAGAAGCGCGCAGGGGGGGAGATGGGACCAGCGCTGTGGGCTGGATGTGTAGTCCCCACAGCGCTGGTCAGTGACAGCCACTCTGCCACCACTGTGCAATACTCTGCCACCACTGTGCAATACTCTGCCAATAAATTTTAATAGAAACAAAGAAGTTCTTTTTTTTTTTTTTACAGAATTTTCTGTATTTTTTGATTTATAGCGCAAAAAATAAAAAACCCAGCGGTGATTAAATACCACCAAAAGAAAGCTCTATTTGTGTGAAAAAAAAGGACACAAACATATGGGTACAGTGTTGCATGACTGAGTAATTGTCATTCAAAGTGTGAGAGCACCGAAAGCTGAAAATTGGTCTGATTAGGAAGGGGGTTTAAAGCGGAGCTCCACCTGAAAAAAATTTTTTATAAGTCAGCAGCTACAAATAGTGCAGCTGCTGACTTTTAATAAATGGACACTTACCTGTTCCTGGTTCCAGCGGTGTCGGCAGAAGATGACGAGCGAGCGCTCGTCTCTCGCTGCCCCGCCGCCATCCTCTGTCAGGGAATCAGGAAGTAAAGACGCAACGTTTTCACTGCCCGGTTCCCTACTGCGCATGTGCGAGTCGCACTGCGCGTCTGTATTGGTCCCTGGGAACTGTGTGTTTCCCAAGACCCAACGGGGGCATTCTCGGATAGAGGCGGGGCCTCTCGGATAATGCGTCCCGGAAGTGGGTGCAGATGCCTGTATTATACAGGTATCTGCACCCCCCTCCCCCCTGAAAGGTGCCAATTGTGGCACCGGAGGGGGGGAGGAATCCGATAAGCGGAAGTTCCACTTTAGGGTGGAGCTCCGCTTTAAGTGCCCAGTGGGTAAGTCGTTAATCTAAAATGATTTTAAAGTCTGTTTTTTTAATAATAAAGGGAAGCATGTTATACATACCTCCTATGTGTAGTTGGTTTTGCACAGAGCAGCCCGGATCCTCCTCTTCTCGGGTTCCTCTTTGTTGCTCCTGGCCCCTTCCTCCTGATGAGTTGCCCCCATAGCTAGCAGCTTCCTATGGGGGGCAACCGAACCGAGTCACAGCTCTGTGTCCATTCAGACACGGAGCTTCGACCTGGCCCCCCCTCTCATCCCTAATTGGTTAAATTACTTTGATTGACAGCTGCAGGAGCCAATAGTCCCGCTGCCGTGTCACAGCCAATCAGGAGGAGAGTGATGGGCGGCTAAGACACTGATGGACATCGCTGGAGAGAGATGGGGCTCAGGTAAGTAATGAGGGGAGTGCTACACACAGAATGTTCTATATCTTTAGTCCTTTCACACTTATACGACTTGTCCCACGATTTGGGACTGCAAAGTAGCATGACAAGTCGTTCCCCATGATTTCCAATGACAGCCATTCATATTAGTACGACTTCAAGTCATTCCGACTGCAAAGTAGTCCAGGTCCGATTTTGATGCCACTTACACAGGCGTTGTGAAAGGGGCCTAATGCATTAGGATGAAAAAAAATAAAACTTCTGCCTTTACAACTCCTTTAAGCTCTCTGCCACAACTTACATCGCAGCATTTGTTCCATCTC